>JBAIZL010000004.1:240059772-240084772 GCA_036971475.1 Prosapia bicincta | reverse complement strand
AGTTTTTTGTTTATTCTATTTATTTTTATATTTCTAATTTTATTTACAAATAAATTGATTTTATTATATTTTTCTTCCCATTTTATGTTATGCATAATAGAAGCTAATTTTATATGTAGCTTATATATTTCAATTGTTAAAGTATTTTTCTTTTGATACAAGTTTTTAATTTCATTCTTAACCCATAATTTTTCAGCTTGTTTACATGTTTTTTGAGCTATATTATTTTTGTTTTTTATTGTAATTTTTGCGTATTTGGGAATTATATTATTTATAATACATTGTTTATTAAAGTATATATTACAGTTAGTATTCATTAGTTGAATTTTACGTTTTTCAAATAAATTAATGTCTTTTGTTAAGGCAACATTACAATTATTAATAGAAATCATTTTAAAATATATTAGTATAGAATAGGCTGTATTATATTGTAAATATTTGCTTCTAGTTGTATATTATAAAATATTTGTTTGATCAGTATCAACTTGTAAAGATGAAAATGTTCAGTATAATTACTTTAGAAATGATAAAAATTATATATTTTGAGTTGTTTATAATATCTTTTTCAAATATATGTAATAATACACACAATTCTAGATATTTGATCAATTAATCAGTATGTTAAATATTAAATATGTTATCAAAATTTTTTTGAATTAATAATCAAGTCTCAAGTCTAACCTACAATTATAACACTTACATTGATTGCACAACACTTTTTATATAACCCTGTAAGGTTAATTTTATATAAATATAAAATACGTTTTCTTGTTTAATAATTTAAAAACAACACAGGTTATTCAAATACAAGAATATTTATTATTTTATATCCAAAGCTTTTCGTTGGCAAACAGTACCAACATCATCAGGAATGAAAATTACAATAATGTAAGCTATAGGCCTAAAACATATGTTTATTTAGAAATAGAATTGTTGTTAAATTTATACAAATTGCTAAATTTATTTTGTTGCTGTAACATTATAGACATTGAATATAGTATCAAATTTAGAATGTATTTGTATTTGTTCTTTTATTAATTTGTTATTATTATTGTGTTTATATATTTCAAATGCTTCATATATATTCATTCTTAATCCCTTATTAATTTCTTTTATAAGTCTCATATTTTCTATATTTGGAAATTGGTGCTTATTATTAATACAATGATTTGCGAAATTTGATTTATATATTTCTGGATTAATGTAGGCATTTAAATGTTCTTTATATCTTTCTTTTAATTTTTTCTTTGTTTGACCTATATAAGCTTTATTACAATCTTTGCATTCTAATTTATAAACACCTCCTTTTTCATGCATATTAATTGTTTTAATATTGTTATTTATTATGTTTATTATTTTGTTATTAGTTTTGTATGCAATTTTGATATTTGTATTTTTAAATAATTTGGTGATATTTTTTATTTCATGGCCTATAAATAAAAATGAAGTCCATATTGTATTATTATTATTATTATTGCAAATTAAATTATTATTTTGTTTATTAAAAATATTATAATTAAGTTTGTCAACAGTTTTCTTTTTATAACCGTTTTCTAATGCAATTTGATAAATTATGTTTTTTTCTTTTATTTTATTTTCTTCATTCATGGGTATTTTATGCATTCTATATAATAAGTTATATAAAGCAGCCATTTTTTGATTATATGGATGATTAGATTTATTTGGTATAATTTGGTTTGTCAAAGTTGGTTTACGGTATATCATATATTCAAATTTTTCATTTTTTCTTATTATTGTTAAATCTAGAAAATTTATTTTGTTATTTGTTTCAATTTCATAAGTAAATTTGATTTTATTATTAATTTTATTTATTTTATCCAAAATATTTGTTAAATTTATATTATTATTGTTTGATATATACATTCCATCATCTACATAGCGAAGCCAATAACCAGTTTTATCATATATTTTTATAATTTCATTTATTTTATTATCTAATTGTTGTAAAAATATTTCAGATAATATATTTGATAATGGCGAGCCCATAGCAAGACCATCCTCTTGTTTATAAATTTTGTCATTATATGAAAAATAATTTTGATTTAATATTATTTTGAGTGTATTTAAAATTTCGAATGTTAATTTTTTATCTTTCTCATGTTCCAATTTAGATTTTATAATTTCAAGAGTTTCATTTATAGGTATGTTTGTATACATATTTTTTATATCTAATGATATTAATTTTGTATTTTCATTAATTTTAATTGCATTTAGTTTTTCAATAAGATTAATAGAATTTATTATAGTATGATTATTATTTAGTTCTATTTTTTCTTTAAGAATATTTACCATAACCTTTGATATTTTATAAGATGGAGCTTTTATAAAATTTATTAATGGTCTTATTGGTTTATCTATTTTATGTAATTTCACAAGTCCATTCAATGTTGGAATTTTTGGATTATCATTTATATAGTTGCTAATTTTATTTTTATTGAATAATTTGTATGAAGATTTTATAATATTTTTAATTTTATTTTGAAATTTATTTGTGGGATCTTTATATATTTGACAAAATTGATTATCATTTATGTATTTTTCTGTTTTTGTTATGTGCTCATTTTTATCAATAATGACAATAGCATTACTTTTATCTGCCTTTACTGTGATAAGATTATTATTTTGTAATTTTTGTTTTAAATCTTTAATTTCTGAATATTGTTTCTTATGTGTTTTATTAACTGTATTTTTTTTAATCAATTTTTTAATTTCATAAGCTGCTTCGATTCTGGTATTTTCTTGTAAGCTTGTATTTAGTTTACTAATAGCTAGTTCTGTATCTACTATAATATTATTAATATTATTATTTATGTCTGTTTTTATATTGGTTTTATTGTTTTCAAGCAGTTTTATTTCATTATTATTAAATCCAGTATTTGATAGATTAACTACATTAGGGTGAAAATTATGATATTTAATTTCAGGTACATCTTTTATTTGTTTTTCTAACTTCAAATTTTTAAGTTTTTTGTTTATTCTATTTATTTTTATATTTCTAATTTTATTTACAAATAAATTGATTTTATTATATTTTTCTTCCCATTTTATGTTATGCATAATAGAAGCTAATTTTATATGTAGCTTATATATTTCAATTGTTAAAGTATTTTTCTTTTGATACAAGTTTTTAATTTCATTCTTAACCCATAATTTTTCAGCTTGTTTACATGTTTTTTGAGCTATATTATTTTTGTTTTTTATTGTAATTTTTGCGTATTTGGGAATTATATTATTTATAATACATTGTTTATTAAAGTATATATTACAGTTAGTATTCATTAGTTGAATTTTACGTTTTTCAAATAAATTAATGTCTTTTGTTAAGGCAACATTACAATTATTAATAGAAATCATTTTAAAATATATTAGTATAGAATAGGCTGTATTATATTGTAAATATTTGCTTCTAGTTGTATATTATAAAATATTTGTTTGATCAGTATCAACTTGTAAAGATGAAAATGTTCAGTATAATTACTTTAGAAATGATAAAAATTATATATTTTGAGTTGTTTATAATATCTTTTTCAAATATATGTAATAATACACACAATTCTAGATATTTGATCAATTAATCAGTATGTTAAATATTAAATATGTTATCAAAATTTTTTTGAATTAATAATCAAGTCTCAAGTCTAACCTACAATTATAACACTTACATTGATTGCACAACACTTTTTATATAACCCTGTAAGGTTAATTTTATATAAATATAAAATACGTTTTCTTGTTTAATAATTTAAAAACAACACAGGTTATTCAAATACAAGAATATTTATTATTTTATATCCAAAGCTTTTCGTTGGCAAACAGTACCAACATCATCAGGAATGAAAATTACAATAATGTAAGCTATAGGCCTAAAACATATGTTTATTTAGAAATAGAATTGTTGTTAAATTTATACAAATTGCTAAATTTATTTTGTTGCTGTAACATTATAGACATTGAATATAGTATCAAATTTAGAATGTATTTGTATTTGTTCTTTTATTAATTTGTTATTATTATTGTGTTTATATATTTCAAATGCTTCATATATATTCATTCTTAATCCCTTATTAATTTCTTTTATAAGTCTC
Source organism: Prosapia bicincta (assembly GCA_036971475.1). Lineage (NCBI taxonomy): Eukaryota > Metazoa > Arthropoda > Insecta > Hemiptera > Cercopidae > Prosapia > Prosapia bicincta. The sequence continues at coordinate 240,080,666 of JBAIZL010000004.1, read as the reverse complement.
ATATTTTCTATATTTGGAAATTGGTGCTTATTATTAATACAATGATTTGCGAAATTTGATTTATATATTTCTGGATTAATGTAGGCATTTAAATGTTCTTTATATCTTTCTTTTAATTTTTTCTTTGTTTGACCTATATAAGCTTTATTACAATCTTTGCATTCTAATTTATAAACACCTCCTTTTTCATGCATATTAATTGTTTTAATATTGTTATTTATTATGTTTATTATTTTGTTATTAGTTTTGTATGCAATTTTGATATTTGTATTTTTAAATAATTTGGTGATATTTTTTATTTCATGGCCTATAAATAAAAATGAAGTCCATATTGTATTATTATTATTATTATTGCAAATTAAATTATTATTTTGTTTATTAAAAATATTATAATTAAGTTTGTCAACAGTTTTCTTTTTATAACCGTTTTCTAATGCAATTTGATAAATTATGTTTTTTTCTTTTATTTTATTTTCTTCATTCATGGGTATTTTATGCATTCTATATAATAAGTTATATAAAGCAGCCATTTTTTGATTATATGGATGATTAGATTTATTTGGTATAATTTGGTTTGTCAAAGTTGGTTTACGGTATATCATATATTCAAATTTTTCATTTTTTCTTATTATTGTTAAATCTAGAAAATTTATTTTGTTATTTGTTTCAATTTCATAAGTAAATTTGATTTTATTATTAATTTTATTTATTTTATCCAAAATATTTGTTAAATTTATATTATTATTGTTTGATATATACATTCCATCATCTACATAGCGAAGCCAATAACCAGTTTTATCATATATTTTTATAATTTCATTTATTTTATTATCTAATTGTTGTAAAAATATTTCAGATAATATATTTGATAATGGCGAGCCCATAGCAAGACCCATATATTATTATTATATCTATAATAATAATATAAATATAATATTATTCAAATTTTTATATTTTAACAATAAAGTATATATATATTACATATAACATATTACCTATGGTTTAGCTATTATAGCATAGTAATTATAAATGCGCTGCTTTTAATGTATAACGTAATATTGTGACAGTTTTTCCTTTATGTTACTCACCGGATTTGCATTTTATTGATGACTGTGTGACCTGTGGGTAATAACAACATATGGAGTAAAACCGCGATCATCCACTGGGATTACAAAACACGATGTGATGTCAATTGTTTGACTTTAAATTTGATTGGAACAATAAATCTTCAATGTGACATATCGAGATGAGCGTGATTTGGTGGTTGCCGCACTGAACTTATAAAATTTAGTTACTTCACTAGTTTTAAATTAACTTTAGGCCCCCCATTCTATTTGAATAACCTGTGTTGTTTTTAAATTATTAAACAAGAAAACGTATTTTATATTTACATATAAATATGTATATAAATTAATTATTTATGTTCAGTTGTTAAAAGATGTGTGAGAAAAAATGTTTTACTAAAAATCTTCACAAATTAATAAAAATATTCGAGGCTATTTACACTATACTTACCACAAGACACTAAAAAATATTATCTTTGTAATATTAATTAATAATGTTATTAAAATAATAATATAAATATAATATTATTCAAATTTTTATATTTTAACAATAAAGTATATATATATTACATATAACATATTACCTATGGTTTAGCTATTATAGCATAGTAATTATAAATGCGCTGCTTTTAATGTATAACGTAATATTGTGACAGTTTTTCCTTTATGTTACTCACCGGATTTGCATTTTATTGATGACTGTGTGACCTGTGGGTAATAACAACATATGGAGTAAAACCGCGATCATCCACTGGGATTACAAAACACGATGTGATGTCAATTGTTTGACTTTAAATTTGATTGGAACAATAAATCTTCAATGTGACATATCGAGATGAGCGTGATTTGGTGGTTGCCGCACTGAACTTATAAAATTTAGTTACTTCACTAGTTTTAAATTAACTTTAGGCCCCCCATTAAAACCTAATGTAATACTCTTTATTATTTTACCTATATATCTGAAGTTTTCTTCACATATAATGTCGCTATAATAAACCCTTACACGCCACAGTTTTCTAAATAGATAGTCAGATTTCTAAATAAATCTTGAAAGAAAAATCACATATTATGCCTACCACACTTTACATTTGGTTATATTTTAGTCATTCAGTTGCTTATATCGATTTACTAATGTGTCTATCACTAGATTTTTTTAAAATTTGAAGGCATTATTTTTTATATCTCTTTGATGGATATCAGAGTTTCTAATTGGATTGCGTTTAATATAAAGAGGTTAATAGTTAAGAAAGTGGTATAACCTATACTAATTGCTAAACAATTATTGTTCATTTCATATAGGTATATATTCAAGTATTACAATTTTTGTAAATGAGCTACACTGAGATTTATTAAGGTTGATATATATATATATATTGTAACGGTTTATAATTATACAAATTGGATTTTATTTAGTTATAACTCTTAAAACATTTAATATTCACTTCTAGCTTACAGTTGAGGCGTAAAGATACGTCTGTCTGTAACGCAATAGAAGTTATAAATCCGTTACAGTTAAAGTATTTTAAATTACCAAGTTAAACAATTAAAATTAGCAGAATATTCTTGAATTAATACTTATGGTTTATTTACTTGAAATGCAAGGTATTTGTGCGGTGGTAAAATAATGACATTTAAATTCAATTAAAGCAAATCATAAACTTTATTTTAAAATAGACAGATGAAATAAATTAAAATCACGACACATAAATTTCTTTGACACTCAGTTACAGATTATGAAACCTTTTTTTTTTTACATTACTTATAAATTTTTAAGGATAGCAATCCTTCAATTAATAAATTTATCAATGGCTGAAAATGAACATATATTCGAGTTTACTTGCTTTTCTTGTATAATCAAGTTTAATAATTTAATGTGAACATATTAGCACCAAAGGGTGCGTAATTATAATTATGCTTATTAATTAAAAAGTTCAATGTTCATAATTTAGAAATTCTGCTTCGAAATGTTTTAAATTTTGAAATTAAGTTTTAAAAGTTTTAAAATCGCCCACTTAGCTGTGTTAACTTGTCGCAACTTCCCTTCCAAATCTCGGGTAAATCTCGGTAAAGCCTGGTCTCATCTTCGTGAATAAACGTCGGGAAAACCATGAATAAGTCTGCAACCCATCTTGTATCTGGTATTGTAAGCCGCCTTCTATGCCATGATTTAAAAAAAGAAATACTTTATATTAATTAAAATTAAAGGAAACTAAATACATCTTCTTGCCATTTGGAGACGTCCTTCCCTGGTTACATCCTGGCCTAATGAGAGAGATAAATTGAAAGCAAGCAGCCTTCCTACTTACCGCGCATCCACGGGGCGCATGCATAGCTAGGTTACTTATTATTTTAAATTTTTCTCGATAGATGTCACTATCAGCCAGAGATCTCATTAAAAATATTTATCATACATAACAATTTTTTTACATAGTTATACATTATTACAATTTGGAATTTATTCTCGTTTATTTTCTGAAATTGCAAATTTAATATGTAACACCGTCTAAAGTGTGTTACATATTTTTCCCCCCTCTTGAAAAAAAAATTGTGTCATTTCATTTCTCCCTTTTTTTTTTTTTATTAAATGTAACGATTTACGAACAACTCTTAAGTTAACAATCAAATTATTTTCTTTGGGAAAACATATCATAAACCCTTTAACATAACTTGCATGTCCTTAACTAGAACAAGCTTAGTTTAACCAACAAAAATAAAATCTTTTTTTTTTTTATTACATTAACACAATACAAACAAATTATTTCTCGGATTTAGCATCCTTTCAAACAAAATTAAACCTTTTTTTTTTTTATTACAAATAAATCCATAATCATTTCTTCTTTTACATTTTTAAAACATTGTATAGACACATACTCTTAAAATTTCACATAATGTTCCTTACTGCCTTTACTTCTTTAAAACACTTTTATCAACTGATCATAAATAACATCAACTCACTTCAATAGTGTTTTTATTTATTCGGTGCGCACCATTGTCTTTAAATACGAAGTTTACATATAAATTTATACCTAATTACATGATTCATTACTCCTGTATCTTTTATAAACATCATTTAAAGGTTGTTGCAAATTGTTCAGTTTTTTTTTTTTGCTTGTTAAAGTGTTATTAATTATGTATTGTTTAATTTAAAGTAGTTTGTTTTGTAAAGTCAGTCCGTCTTGTACGTGTGGTCCGCGTCATGAGTCTGGGACCAAATAGTCTTACCCCTTGTGTAATTGTGTAGTCTAAGTCTAAATTAATAACCTTTTATTCGCATTACGAACAATTGCAGCGGTAGGGGATTTCCTACCCTCTTTTTAATTGCGAGATATGCACCTTGCGTATCTCATTTAAATTTTCTACCCCTTGTATCAAAACACTTACAGGGTTTAAGAAATATAATAATTTGTATGGACCTTTATATTTTACATCTAGCTTAGCTTGATATTTATCTATCTTTTTTGATAATGACTGATGCTTTACATACACCTTATCTCCTATTTTGAAAGGATGTACATTATCACCTTTATAGATACCATACTTTTTATTTTTCTCAATTGACATTTTAATATTTTTTATGGCTTTGTTAAGTCTGCTTGCTATTTCTGTTTTAGTAATTTTATTTTCTACAATGTCATTTAAACTCCACAAATTTGTTAATAAATCATTTGGTTTAAAATTAAACATTAACTCAAAGGCTGAATGGCCAGTGGATTCATTGAAGGCTGAATTTAGACAAATTTGCAAATAATGAAGTCCTTCATCCCACATTGTTTGTTTATCATGAAAAAAGCTCCTTAACAAAACCTTAATATTTTTAATATATCTCTCAACCTTATTGGCTCTAGGTATGTACGGTAGGGTTTTGATATGTTTTATTCCATTATTAAACATAAAATTCTTAAACTCAATGGCTTTAAAACATGCTCCATTATCAGACACCAAGAAACGAGGCATACCAAAATTAGCAAAAACTACATCTCTCAACTTGTTGATGACATTTACAGCTTTGGCATTTCTTAAAGGCATTATATAACAGAATCTACTTAAATCATCTACTGCAATTAACAAATGATTATGACCTTTCTTACTCCTTACTAATGGTCCCATTATATCTACATACAGTTTTTGCATGGGATTGTTTGATACAAAACTTACAAGTTTCCCATTATAAATTTTTGGTGCTTGTTTACAAGTAGCACATATTTGACAATCTTTAATTTTTTGTTTTATAAAATTACACAAATTAGGTCTATAGAAATATTGGTTAATCTTTGACATTGTTTTTAATTGACTAAGATGTCCACCAAGAAATGAAGTATGATAATATTCGAACATCATGTCTTTCAAATTAACAGGCAAATAAATTTTTAATTTGTTTTTATCTTTAAATATTAATAGGCCTTTGCTCATACAAAATTTTTTATTGTTAGTTTTAGATTTAATACTTTCTACAATTTTTGTTATTTCAGGATCTGTTTTTTGATGTACTTTCAAATCTAGGTAACCTAAAGGTATTTGCGAAATTACATTAGCTTGAGGATTAGGACATTTGTTGTTGTTAATAGATTGGAATTTCTTCCCCTGTTTATCTTTTTTAAAGATTTCGTCCTTCGACTCTATCTCCACTATTTCGATATCAATACCTTCCCCATTATTGTGGATCCTACTAAGAGCATCGGCTACGACATTCTGTTGCCCTTTTATGTGAAATATTTTGAAAGGTAGACTTACAATTCTCTCTAACCATCTTCCCAATTTGCCTAACTTTCGGAAATGTGTAAGAGACCATGATAAAGCTTGATTATCTGTAAGCAAGTAAAAGGGTTGTACCTCTAAGAATTTATAAAATTTTTCGATGCTAAGAACAATGGCTAAAGTTTCTTTTTCGTATACTGAAAGAGCTCTCTCTGAATCTGTGAATTTCTTTGAAAAGTAGGCTACTGGTTTCTTTTGATCGGCTTCATTTTTCTGTAACAAGCATGCACCAACGCCATGCTCACTGGCATCTGTCATCAGATAGAAAGGCTTGTTGTAATCTGCTATTGCCAAACAGGGAGGATTAGATATACAATTTTTTAAGGTGTTAAAACTTTTCTCACAGTCTTCCGTCCACTGGAATTTAACTCTTTTCTTCCTTAACTCGTTCAATACACTAGCAATTTTGGCATAATCTTTAATAAAACTACTGAAAAATGACACCATGCCGATAAATCTAGACACTTCCTTAGCATTTTTTGGTCTAGGAAAATTTTTTATTGAATTTGTTCTTTCTGGATCGATTTTAATTTGATTATGGCTCACTTTATTGCCCAAGAATTTAATCTCTTTACACACAAATTTTGCCTTGCTCAAATTTACAGTTAAGTTATTTTTACTCAATCTACTAATTACCTCTCTAACATGTTTCAGATGTTCTTCTAAACTATTACTATATATAAGGATGTCATCAACAAAGTTTAACATGTATTTAAACTTAATATCGCTAAAAATTCTTTCTATATACGAGCTTAATATTCCACTGCCTACATGCAAACCATATGGAATTCTCGTATAATTGTATTGACTAAAAGGTGTTGAAAACGCGGTATATTTTTTGCTATTTTCGGTAAGCGGTATCTGGTGGAAACTGTTACAAAGATCAATACAACTAAAATACTTAGCATTACCCAGATATTGATAACAATCGGCCATGTCGCCAATAGGATGTGAAACTCTTTCTATCAATTGGTTCATTTTGCCATAATTCACTACAAGTCTATGTTTATCACCCTTTGACACTAAAAATGAAGGACTCAAATATGGGCTAGTGGAATGCTCAATTATTCCTTGTGCTAGTAAATCATCTATTATTCCTTTTAGAATAGTCATTTTAGGTGGACTGATGGGATATGGTTTAACTTTTACAATTTCTTCAGATTTTACTTTTAAATCAAATTTAAAATTTAAGGCTTTGCCAATCTTGTCTGTAAATACATTAGGAAATTGTCTTACTATTGCTTCTATTTCTTTAATTCCTTCTGGACTACCAATTTGTATTTTACTATTACTCGTTATATTGTTATTGCTTAAGGATTTAAAATTATTAATCTTTATTTTTACTGTAGGATCAAAATTAAAATAACATTCTTGTTTTGATATGTCTATTATTAAACCTGTTTCATGGATGAATGGAGTTCCTAATATCAGGGGCCAAGTTACATTATTTACAATATAAAATTTTACATACCAGCTAAAGTGTTTTATTTTTATTTTTTGAATGCAAAAACCTTTCACTTTAATTTCAGCATTATTAGCAGCTACAATAGTTTCCATATCTGACTTATACATTGTTATTTTGTTCAGCAATTTATTCTCTTGAATATATTTTTCATTAATTAAATTGATTGAGCTTCCAGTGTCAATAAGGGCTTTACTTTTATTGCTTATTTTATTTATTTTTATATCTATTGTTGGTAACATAATTATTTTAGGTTGGATCTTCATCCACTTCCTATTTTTTACCATTTTCAAAACCCTTAGGCATTTGTTTTTATCTTTATTATTTTTATTAAAAATATGCTTTTTATAATTGACATTTTTCTTATTTACATTTTGGCAATAATTGACCTGATTACATTTGTTATTCTTTTTATCATTTGTATCGAAATTTACTTGTGAGTTACCTTTATGCTTAGCCAAAAACATATTTTTTACAAAATTGCGGGAGGTATTCCTGATGAATGCCTCCCTCTTAATTAGTTTTTTGAATTTGTTCTGCACACATTAGCCTTGTGACCCAATTTACCACACTTAAAACATTTAATTGGTTTATGGTTATAATTTTGATATTGAGGTGGTCTTTGATAGCGATTGTTACTATTACCATGGTTAGAATTATTATTGTTATAGTTACTATTGCTAGAATTACCATACATATTGGACTTCTGATATGCCCTGAACTGTTGTTCACTATTTCTATTTCTTACATGATCATTATATGTAATGTTTTGAATTTGCACAGACATTTCGTTGAAATCATTTAAGCATGTAGGGTTTCTAATAAATGACAACTTATTCCTGGTTTCTGGATTCATCCCTAATTTAATTAGTTCAACTAAATCATTTTCAGAATATTCTCCTAACAATAATTCATTATGCTCTTTCAAAGATTGTACATAAAGAGGCAGGGGTTCGCCAATACCTTGAGGTCTATTAATCAAATCTCTTTTTAAATTTTCCCTAAGATTAATGGGTACAAATGTTTTTAAGACATTCTGGTGAAATTCCTTTAAATTACTGTTTTGTTCTAAAGCTGACAACAATTTATCCAATAATGGACCGGTTGCATAATTCATACTTAGTTCTAATATTTGATTATCGGAAAGCTTTACCTCATTTTTCAATTTCAATACCACTTTAATAAAATTTAACAATTTTTTAGATTCTAAACCATCTGTTGTAATGAACAATTTGAGATATCTCTCTAATGGATTTGTTAGCTTATTATACAATCTGAAATCGAACACAGCATTCTGGGGTCTTACATTAGTACAGACTTTATCTACATTGGATGTTATTGAAGCTTCATGGGTACTTAAGAACACTTCTTGTAAATTTTCTTCCGACATATTTTCTTCGGATAATTTTCTTACTACTTCTGTCTTTAAACTTACATCAACATTCAATTCAGTTATTGCTTTGTTTAAATCATTTAACTTTTTTAAAATATCATTAAGTTCTTCCCTCATCTGTTGTTCGATCTTAAATTTTAGCAAGACATTACATCTAGTCGTTAAATGAATTACTTTAGTTTCTGATCTGACTGTATCAATAACTCTAGGATCGTCTTTTAAATCATTAACACTTTTCATCAAAGTTTTAAATTTTTCACTAATAACTGCAAATTCATTGTTTACATTTAATTTATCTTTCAAATGAATAGGATTAGCCACTATATTAACATCTTTTATAACTTTTCTTAAAATTTTTCTTACGTCAGATGCAACTGAATCACTTCTAAAATTGACATTTCTTAAATTTAATTCATATTCTAATTCCTCCTTTGACAGAAGGTCTATTTTTAAAGCCATTTCGTTTAATAGGATTATTTTCAGAAAATCCACGAGAATATATTCTTATCCAGAAGGTCAAGCAAACTCGAAATATTTAAACAGGCTCGCAACTGTGTAAACACTGGTACTCTACAATTAGCTTTCAAGGCCATGCACAAACTTTTTAAAATCTAGAACTTGCTACGCATAGACATGACAAAATGTTTTGAACAATAAGAGTCTCTGACCTTGACTATACTACAAGTAAAAACTGGTTAAAACTGGTTTTCTCCCCTAACTTTACCATGCTGTTTACACAAGCTACATCCTTTTACTTTCAATTTATACATTTTACAAAATTTTACACTGTGAATTTACGTTTTGAATATATTTAATGAATTCGGTTATTTTCAACCATTTTTAAATTTTCTTTTTTGCCAACACACAAATTTACATTTCAAATTTATATAGCAGAGTTGCGCAAATTGTGTAACGGTTTATAATTATACAAATTGGATTTTATTTAGTTATAACTCTTAAAACATTTAATATTCACTTCTAGCTTACAGTTGAGGCGTAAAGATACGTCTGTCTGTAACGCAATAGAAGTTATAAATCCGTTACAGTTAAAGTATTTTAAATTACCAAGTTAAACAATTAAAATTAGCAGAATATTCTTGAATTAATACTTAAGGTTTATTTACTTGAAATGCAAGGTATTTGTGCGGTGGTAAAATAATGACATTTAAATTCAATTAAAGCAAATCATAAACTTTATTTTAAAATAGACAGATGAAATAAATTAAAATCACGACACATAAATTTCTTTGACACTCAGTTACAGATTATGAAACCTTTTTTTTTTTACATTACTTATAAATTTTTAAGGATAGCAATCCTTCAATTAATAAAATTTATCAATGGCTGAAAATGAACATATATTCGAGTTTACTTGCTTTTCTTGTATAATCAAGTTTAATAATTTAATGTGAACATATTAGCACCAAAGGGTGCGTAATTATAATTATGCTTATTAATTAAAAAGTTCAATGTTCATAATTTAGAAATTCTGCTTCGAAATGTTTTAAATTTTGAAATTAAGTTTTAAAAGTTTTAAAATCGCCCACTTAGCTGTGTTAACTTGTCGCAACTTCCCTTCCATCTCGGGGTAAATCTCGGTAAAGCCTGGTCTCATCTTCGTGAATAAACGTCGGGAAAACCATGAATAAGTCTGCAACCCATCTTGTATCTGGTATTGTAAGCCGCCTTCTATGCCATGATTTAAAAAAAGAAATACTTTATATTAATTAAAATTAAAGGAAACTAAATACATCTTCTTGCCATTTGGAGACGTCCTTCCCTGGTTACATCCTGGCCTAATGAGAGAGATAAATTGAAAGCAAGCAGCCTTCCTACTTACCGCGCATCCACGGGGCGCATGCATAGCTAGGTTACTTATTATTTTAAATTTTTCTCGATAGATGTCACTATCAGCCAGAGATCTCATTAAAAATATTTATCATACATAACAATTTTTTTACATAGTTATACATTATTACAATTTGGAATTTATTCTCGTTTATTTTCTGAAATTGCAAATTTAATATGTAACACCGTCTAAAGTGTGTTACAATATATATATACACACACACACACACACACACACACACTCACATACAGTTGTTGTGTTTTAGCTTTTGGCAGATCTGGATAATATGAAATCATAATTTGTTATAAATAATTACTTATTATTTCTACCTCCGTCATTATATCTTGCTTGCCAGTCAATGATTTCTATCGTTTAAAATGGTTTTAATTCCAAGGAATCGTTTATTCAAATAAAATTACAACTTATTTTAAACTACATAATTTGATAATGATGTTATAAGAGATGTATTATTATTAAGAAATATAACTAGGTCTCTATTATGGTGAAATCACAAACCGTTCGTTCTTGAAAGCTTATTCAAGAATTTAGCATAAACGAATTATCTCAACGCAGAATACAGGTTATTGTACTTGCCCTAATCTATGGCTGGAGTAGTACTTTTGGCTGGTTTGTAAGATCATTTAATAATGGATATTTAAATTATTTTAATAAATCCATAAAGTGTTTATTGCATTTCTAGCTTGCTCAGTAGGGTCTAACGGTTTGAGTTTTAAAAAAATGTATTCAAACGTTTCAGGCTTTTTCTCATTGGTTAACCATTTTTTATCTTTGATTCAGGACGTAATTATCATTTTCACTGAGATCCGATTATCGGAGAATAGCTGCTAGGCTGTCGTATGTTGCCTCCACTTCTCTTTCATTTTCTCCCATATCTGCTCCCCACTAAAAAAAAAAAATTCTGATCCATTCGTTTTCAAAGACACTTGTTTTTTAAGAATACATTATATACTATGTAAAACGTTTACTCACTATTTTATTCCATAACTTTATACTTAGTCCACAAGAATCTGTTTTGTTCTCGGGCGATCTATTTGTTCCAACTATTTCCATATTATAATATTCCCAATATAAAAAGTCGTATCTTGTAAATTCTCTCCTTAACTCTTAACCTCTAATTATTACTATTTTCTCATATTATCTCACCGCGATTTTCACCCTTATTACAAATTATTATTTCACTTTGCATTAGTTTTAAATTGAAATGTCATATTCTATTTCCTAATCGAGCAATGGATATATTGAATTTTCGATTTCTGAATATTGACTATCTTACGTATCCACTCTGGGATACCTTGCTTCTGTTATTGCTACTTGCTACTTTTCCTTTTAATGTTTATTTTATTTCAATTTCTAAAGCCAAGATAAGTATATCGTGTAACAAAGTAGCCCACGTTGATTCCTTTGTATTTCCCTGACCAATGGTAAACTTTTCTGGTAACGCAGACCTTTCTAGATGGAAATATGCAAAAAGATGGTTTCCTTAAACGTTCCACTCATGTCTCAGGAAACATGTATGATGTTCTTGCGTTACTGAAGATTGTTTACTATAAATTGTAACATTACTCGATAGCCATTTTTATGTCTCAAATAACGCCTGCTTATTAGATACCTATCGTTTAGATACTTTGTTGAATTCCAAACCTCTGCCAAACGATTTACTATTCCGCTGCCTTATATAGGCCGACTGTTTGGTTGCTCTTCTATAATTGCTACATTGTTTTCTAAACCCTATTGCTTCAGAGCTAGATTTATATGTTATGATACAGTCATTATGGTCTAGCCAGTAACGGGAATAAGTTCACAGGTTAGTATCAGATGAAAGTATAATTACTAAATGATTATTGTTTAATTTTTAAGTGCATGTAATCACATGCCTGGAAAGCGAGTTAGAGCGGGCGAAAGATATCGTCTGGGTTTCATAATATCCAATACAATTACACCATTTGTATATATTTTTCAAATATAAACTATTTTAAATTCAACCTAGGGACGATTAATGAGGTGCAGGTATTGGTGGGTTTATTAAAAATGATACTGACAATGAGGAGAGAATATGTTCAACGTTTACCTTCAGTATTATTTAAGAAATCTAACGAAACAAGCCAGGCATTGCCTCAAAAGACATGGGATGTAGTACCGTTTAGGTAAATCATTATATGTTATTGTTACCAAATGCGAATGGTTTGTGAACCAAACATCAAAAGCTATTTATACATAAAGAGAATGAAATCAATGTAAAAGACCAATAATAAATACATACAACTTAAAAAATATATAATAATTTAAAAAAATATATTTTAAATAAATATATATATATATATAGTACACACACACACACACGCACACTCACACATACCTTCCTGTGTGTAGGTGAGTGGATATGTGTGTGCGCGAGCGCGCCTGTGTGCGTGTGAGTGTTCATTTACACTGTAATGTACTTAATCAAGAATATTACTTACGTGTACATGCCAGTCAACATTCAAAATCATTCATTACGTGTCTTTGATAGTCAACCCTCGTATCTACCAATTGGGATTCTTGTTTATTAAGTGCACTAAAATGTAAATGATAAGTGAATACAAGAAACAATGTTTCAAAGTAATGTATACGTAAAATAATATATATATATATATATATATATATATATATATATATATATTATATATATATTAATATATATATATATATATATATTTATGCGTTTGTGTGTGTGTGTGAGTGTGTGTGTGTATTACATTACGTATATAATTGTGAGTATCTATGTACAGGTAAAATACATCCCCTGTCAGAGTGTTTTAGTCACAGTATTGTCAGGTTTTGATCCTAAACATTTAATGTATATGTATATATATCGTATAGAGAAACATTAGAAGTAAAATAAACTGTAATAAACTACTTTTTGCTCAAAACAATTATTTCCTCATAGTAACTGAGTTGAAGAGGAAATATAAAATCTTTTGTAACAACATAAGTAGTTCTTTTAATAAAATAAATAGTGTAAATACCGTTGGGTTGTATCTTACAATGTACAAAGTAATAACTAATGAACAAGAAAATTTTCTTATCAATTGATAACTAACTATTGCCTGCATAAAGAGAGGATGTAAAATCAGCGCATATCAGATAGCTAGAAGTAACTGGCTAACGAACCATTTCCGGTTCTGTGATTATATAAAGCCAGCTTCCAAACTATGTCGTTGAAAATAAGTCTTACTTAAACAAAAAAAAACACTTGTAAAGGAAACATTTGTGTTTGAAAAAGTTTGAAAAAAAAGAAAATACAATACGTTGAAACTACATATATATATATATATATATGGTCATACATACGATCACCTATATTATATATATATATATATATATATATATATATATATATATATATATATATATTTATTTATTAAAACGAAACATATTAGACATAATTAGGTGAAAAGGTAAAAACTTGAAATACTTCACCTACTTACAATTTTTATTACTAATTTCGTTATACGCTTCAAGACCACACTATTTTCATGAACACAGATTTATCATACTCACAATATACTTTATTATAAAGTTATTTTAGTTTCGCTATCCGAAGAAAAATACTTTTATGAAATTTGAAATCCTACACTAACCTTGCTAGAGAGTTTATCCCTGAGCGTAAAACCTTTCACGTTTACCTAATCCCTTGGATTCTGTTTTATCGCACGGATTTCTCTGACAGATTTTCCTCTCCAATTTTTGCTTACGTACTTCTTCAAACAATATTTATCCCTCTACAATAATCCCGAATTTGTCTTTAGCCTCCTTTCATTAGATGTTATTAAATATAAGCATGGTTGAAGTAACTCATATTATTCCCTCGACTTTTTTTATTATAATTCTTCTTTAATCTTAATAAAAGCGATGTCGCTTCACGATCGTGTATATGTTATAAGTCTCATAAAAACATAAAGGATGTACAAAAGCGTACACTTTTGGTAAATAAAATAAAATATCTGAATGTTTAATTAGAATCTTAGTTCACGGGTTTGACTATAACCCTTATTATATTTCTCTCAAATCTGCGTGTGATATTTATTGACCACTTATCACGTTACATTTGTTTTAAGATAACTGTCATTGTTTTTTTTCAGAAACATAAATATTCAGCTTTAAAGTTTACAAAACATTTAAAAAATATGACAACCAAGAGAAAAACACATCAACCTACTGATTTAGTTAATGATATTAATTTAAAATTTTTTCACACTAAAATATTAGATCACGTTTTTGTCTCCCAAGAAAGACCGTTAGATTCGTCGCATTCAATTTTCTATTTTGAAACATTTCTCAAGTCCTGAGAAAGACCATTTGTAGATCATCTAACACGTTGCGGGATTTCCTCACAATGAATACTGCCGTAGTACAGTTCCCTGATTAATTTAATAGTTCTATAGGTATCGTGTAATTAGCTATCTACGGGCCGGACCGGACAATTATCAACCTCTCCCCCAAAAAAGTCATGGAACACCATGTATGTTCAACTCTATTCAACAGTGCAGTCTATGACATCGTAGAATTTATCTACAAGTAAACTGTAATGGCTATGGGAAAAACATTATATTTTTTTTCTAAAAAGACAGTTGAACCCTATAAATTGATGCACGTTGCTCTGGATTAGGACTCAAGGTAGTGTATAAATTTGTTCATCGTTAAGCATTTCAGGTGAAAAATCAGAATGCAATTACATCACGGGAACAAATAATCTCGCTGAATGTATCCCCAATCTGGCAATAAAAAATACAAATCTGAAACACAGTCACTATCCTAAACTGTTGGGACTCTACCAGTACAAGAAATTGAGATAGAAATTGTAGCAAATGTACAAATATCATCAACGCAGCGGTCGGTTGAAATTGGAGACGAAGCAAAATCGCCTTGAGAAAGTTGTATTTGACTTTACAACCACTTCACCAAGGAAGAATATTTAATATACAGAAATACAGCCGCAACTATGGATGCAGATCCCGGCAAGCTGGCCTGAGCAACCGGGCGGGTCCACAGGTGGCGGATAGTGGGATGGCCTGCAGAAATGTAGGTTACCTGTGAATAAGGATTCCGGAAGGTTTCTGAATATGCAGGCCTGGACCAAGGCTATGGTTCAAAGGTGAGGAATTATCCCTCATCGTCAGTCAACCGGTTGGGGGCGGTAGAAATAACTGCTCTGACTGGGGAGACTGGGGTAGTTGGGAATTAAGTCCTCACAATGCTACTCTCACCTCCCAGGTGAACCAAGGGCAATGCGACAGTGAACTATGGGCGGGAAACAACCCTAACGACACAGTTGTAAAAAAGAGAGTAAAGCAGGCTGTTCGCTTCATGAGCAACAGTTAATAATGTCCCGAACTTGGGGTGTGCTTCAAGGTCAGTGACTGAATACCCAATCCAAGGTGGAAGGCATCGTGCCGAAGGATGAATGGCGGCAGGGTATAAAATGCAGTTGCACACGATCCCCTTGAGGAACCAGACAAAACCTCATTGTATGTTGTCTTGCCAGGGCAGTGGGGGCTCTGCTCTGGTCGACCGTTATTTCCCCCATACTTGTGGGACGTTAATGGACCAAGTAAGTAAAAGAATTGATTTCGAGACTGCACAGACAGCAGGAGCCAATGAGACGGCAAACCGTGAGTCTGTAGCAGATGTGTCAACGGCAACCATCACTGGGGGTGCGGGGGCGGCTGTCAAGCTGCCGACTGCAGAAACCGGTGAAGTGGCTGTAGAGTTGAGCACGCTGTCTAGTCCTGGGGCTGCTCTGCGGACCCAGGCGACTGCAAATTAAGCAAAACAATGATCAAGATCCTGCCAAAAGGGCACTGATGACTGTGAGAAGAATGGTGGGTAAGAAATGGGGACTGAAGCCATCAATGATGCACTGGATGTATCTGAGGGTGATAAGACCTATGATTACCTATGGAGCTCTGGTGTGGTGGACAAAGGTCAACCAGGCACAGACAAGAGCTAAACTGAGCTCTATCCAGAGATTGGCCTGTCTGTGCACACTGGGAGCGATGTCAACTACACCAGGTGCAGCAATGGAAGTACTGCTTAACCTCCCTCCCCTTGAGCTTGTCCTTAGGGGAGAGGCGAGGCTGGCGGCCTGGAGATTGCGCAACTCGAGCAACTGGGCTAACTTCCCAGATGTCTCGGGACATATGAGTATCGAGTGCGTGGTCAAAGAACCCGTCTTGGAAATGGGCAGCGACCACATTACTCGAATGTTTGCACCTGACCAGGTCCCCCAAACTATGATGGAATGGTCAGGGACATTAACATCGGGAGCTCAGATCTGGTACACCTATGGCTCCAGGATGGGCTTCGGCACTGGAGCGGGGCTGTATTGTAAAAACCCAAGGGTAGAACTAGTTTTTTTTCCTTGGGGAGGCATACCTCTGTCTTTCAGGCCGAAGTATATGCTATAAATGCCTGTCTGGGAGAGATAGCGAGAAGGGAAACACACGGGACCCGGATTGCTATTTTCTTCGACAGTCAGGCAGCAATTAAGGCACTAAACGGACACGTGGTCACCTCGGCCATAGTCAGGGAGTGCCTAATTAACCTACAAGCTCTGGCAAGGCACAATCAAATCAAGATAGGTTGGGTTCCAGGGCATAGGGGAATACTTGGAAATGAAGCTGAAGCCCTGATTGGACCGGAGCCTGCGGTAGGTATTTCCAAATCCATGGTCAAGATGACAGTGCGAAGGTGGATGGCTGAAAGACACTGTGAGCACTGGATCAGGGCCGAAGGGTTGAGACACAGTAAGCTAATCCTTAGGAAACCTTCCTTGGGGCTGCAGAAGAGTCTCATCTATCTGTCTAGGCAGGAATTGAGGATAGCCACAGGTCTACTCACGGGACACTGTGGACTAAGGAAACATTTGCATAAAATGGGTATCTACAAAGATGAACCAGTGTGCAGATTATGCGGGCAGGAACTGTAGACTGCCACACACATTATTTACAGATGTGAAGTACTTGCTGAGAGGCGCTTCAACCTCTTTGGTGATGGTACGGCTTTGGTGGATGCTGAAGGTAAAACTCTAGTCAGGAAACTCCTAAACCTGGTAAGAGGGAAGGGGTTATTTGACTAGATCAGGGAGGTAAGTACAATATACCTTAAGGTAGCAGTGCTTCGGGCAATTCAAACCCGCTCCCAAGCTATAAAAAAAAAAAAATGGATGCAGATCTATTAGCAATAAAAGCAGCCTTAGCAAACTGTCTCAGCATACGAGAGAAGAGATTCTGTACCATTACAGATTCATGGTGCCCTGGAAACATCAAGAGACATTTAGTAAATGACTTTGGGTGTAGAATTGTTGAAATATTTACCTCTGCTAAATGTTCTTAGTTTGGAGGAGAACTGGTGCTGTTCCGGTATGTCCTTCCCTACTACGAAATAGAAATAAATAAAGCTGCAGTCAGAATAACTGAACAGGCGACCATTATGAAACCCAATTTGTTTCAAAAGTATTCCTGTCGGCGTTGTAGGAGGGCTACTCGTTCATTTTTTAGTGATAAAAAGAGCCTTAAAAAGAAATATATTTTTGCAGAAAAACAAAAAGAAAAAGTTCAGATACCATACAAGAAAGACCAAAATACCTAGAAATGTAACGTAGAGTGGCTAGATTCATCGCTCTATTTGTAGCAAGGATGGAACACCTTGTAAATTATACTTTTCTTCATTGGTTCAACCTGAGTGACTCCCCCCTTCTGCCTGGATGGGGCTTGGAGAAGACTTGGAGCATATCCTATTATAAAATGCCCTGCCTCGTCTACTCAAGACAAACCCTTGTAAAAGGAGTCGGAATTTAAGTGCATAGGAGGAAATCCTGAGAAACAGACGATTTTGGATAGTAGCTGTATTATTATAGACATCAGTATATCGCAGTCAATGACCACGGATTTCATATTTGTCCTGAAATATAAAAAAAAATATTAAATAAAAATGTTTTAAAATAATATTTTAGCTTTTATTATTTTATCCTTTTAATAAGAAATATATATTTGGAGACTTTTAAGTCTCTAAAATGAGTGAAATGTAATTTATAAGCTCCAGAAAATCTACAGCCAAATATAGAAACTAAGATTCTTGAAAAGTACTTTAGAGTGAAAGTGATACAAATATAAATCTAAAATGTTTTCAAATATAACACGCAGCAGCTGTACAATGTAAGTCCATTAGTATACCAAGGCAGAAAATTTATGCAAAGTAAACGCAACTCTGGGCCGGTAATTATGTTTACGTTTAAACAGAGCAAAATGAGGTAAACGGGAATAGCTTGGCTTGCTCAATAAAGCTCTTATGAAAACAAAATTGTTTTTGCTTTTAGTTCCATTGATTATAGTACAACAACAGTAATTGGCTTAAAAAAAAACATTTTAAAATACTTCACTTGATTTGTTATTGTTATTTTTTCAAGTATTATTGTAAAAATAAGAAAAAAATATCTATTGTTGTATTGCCAGATTATTCTTAATGTAACGTTACTTCATTCTTCAACACGATAGATACAGACCCATACTGTCTCTTAGGAAAACTACATGTAAAATATTTATAATTTCAGATCCTAAATATGTGATGTGCATAGAATCATTTAAATATATTTAAAATATAAGTTTATTCAGAAAAACCATTCTTATTTTTAAATCACATTATTATGGTATATTCACATTAGATATGATTCTTTATTCTATATGAGGAAACACTAGAAGGTATTAAGAATATAATTTAGTTTATGTAAGATAAATACTTTATATCTTGATTGAATTTTGGGCCTGATTGAAGTTCTTGAGTTTAAATAATATGGGCTTTATGATGTGTATTAAGTGTTTATATAAATATCTTTTCACCTGTCTATCCATATATCTATCAATCTATCACTTTCTCTTTTTCTCTCTCTCTTTCTCTCTCTCTCTCTGTCTTTCTCTCTCTCTCTCTCTCTCTCTCTCTCTCTCTCTCTCTCTCTCTCTCTCTCTCTCTATATATATATATATATATATATATATATATATATATATATATATATATATATATATATATACATGATTACACGAATGTATATGCGAAATGTTTATGTGAATACAAATATTTCAAATACCAGAATAGTTTTTTTTATATACTTTTTGGAGCTTTTCCAAAATTATTTGAAGCTCTTGAGTTTAAATAACATGGGCTTATGGATGTGTATTAAGTGTTTAAATAAATATCTTTTCACCTCTCTATCGATATATCTATCAATCTATCACTCTTTTTCTCTCTCTACACACACACACACACATATATAAAGATATCTATATATATAATTAATAAATTAAAAATATTTAAAAAACAAGAAGACTTTGAATGCATATGTTTATTCAAAGCTTTTCGCCTATAAAATAGTATCAGCATCTTCAGGAAAATAATTATATAATAAAATTACGTTTTAAAATCATATTATATTGATATATTCACAATAGATATGATTCTTTATTCTATATGAGGAAACAATATTTAAGTGTAACAAAGAATTTATATACACTAGAAGGTAATAATTATTTTATTTTATTAGGTAATTATTTTCCAGAAGATACTGGTACTATTTTATCGGCGAAAAGCTTTGAAAAAAATATTCATTTAAAGTATTCTTGTTTCTGAAATATTTTTAATTTATTAACTGTATTACAAGAAAACATATCACCATATTTAATATATATATATATATATATATATTTATATACATAATTACACGAATGTATATACGAAATGTTTATATGAATACAAATATTTCAAATACCAGAATAGTTTTTTATAAATTTTTTGGAGCTTTTCGCCTTTATAATCATTATTAGGAGCATAAGCGAAAACAATGATGTAACAACGTTTTTCCAAAAATAAATCATATTTACTACAACTAAACGATATATTTATACTTCTATATAATTTTCGTCATGAGATCAATGAACTTGTAAATAGCTTGGTGTTATGATTTCACTTTATCTTCCTTATTAATTATTGTTTGTATTCACTTGTATCTTTATTAGTTTCGAAATTTCGAGTGTTTTATGTATATATTCATTTTGAATTCTTGTGTTTAGCTCTTTAATTCTTTTCCTGGTTCGAAAATATATATTTACATATGTTGTAGGAATAATAGATGCAGATCTACTGAAATGATTAGTAGATGTTACGTTATTGGAATCACGACCTTCAGACAAGGTCGCAGATTACACATGCTTCCGCAGATTAGTACATGACGAATCAGCGTATGCTATTATATGAGTAAAGCTAGAATTTAATAAGCCAGTCTAAACCTATTGTGTACGTTTTGATTATCTAGGCCAA
>JBAIZL010000004.1:239944772-240054772 GCA_036971475.1 Prosapia bicincta | reverse complement strand
AATTTTTCACTAACCTTTGCTTGAAATATGAATTTAATAATATTACAATAACGAAATTTAATCAAATGATCATATTCTTGAACTACAATAATATCTTGATATTTGGTTTTATATCTGAATTTAATACACATTGAAACAACGAAGTTTAAACAGATGAACATATTCTTTAGATCAAAATAATATCTTGACATCTAGTTTTACTTTTGAATTTAATCGCGTGAAAAATAATAATTGTTAAATAAAAGGATCATATTCTTTTAACAACATAATTTCATGACGTTTATACATATTAGAACATAAATTAAATTGTCTCTTACTACCCAAATACATATTTTCATTGATTGCAGGGAGGTTGACAGATCCTATATCAAATTGCTGCACTCATTTAATTTATGGGCTGACTTTGCACCAGCAGTTACTTGACATTTATTTATTTATATATGAAATTACTAGAGAATAAAATTGTTATTAACACTACTTGTTAACACTTAAGAATTGTTTACCAATTTTTTGGACAAATACAATTTACCTTAAATTTCTGATAAACTGAGTTTGGATTCACAACAATCCTTTATAAATTATCAAACAAGTTATACATGATTTTACGTTAATTAATAAAACATATCAATTTCTAAACACCTTAATGATTGTGCTTTTATAAGTTTATCTTTCCAAATTATAACAGTTATTACTTTAACATTTATCAATCATTTAAAATTTCACATAAATCTTTTATATATATTTAATAAGCTTAATATTTTAATTTATTTTTCAAGAAATAAAGCCATGACTTAGTTATTTAAACCTTTAATTTGTCGTTTTTGACTTTAGAAATTTTTTCAAATAATCTGGTTTATAATATTTAAAATTGTACAGAAATTATGACTTGCCCAACTCGCACTTTCCTGGATCCCCCTTGTATGTCCTGGGTGGCCAGATCCTTCCTTTCAGACTGGCAGTTGTTCTCGTCTGAAGGATTTTCCTTCCAGGCAGCGGCACAAGGCGACGTCATCTTCTTCAAGAAAAGAAATCTAACCGGGATTTTATCATGATCGAAAGCTAGCTTGCGCTAGTCGTTATTGTTAGACATTTTACGGCCAAATCGCGCACTCCGCGGCCAGCTCAATGAAATTTAAAAGTCCATTATGACTTTCTCAGCAATTTAATTTAAACAGTGACCTTCTCGGTCGAATGCTCAAACGAGAGTCCTCTTTTTTCTAAACCTGCAACCAATTCACTAGCTGCTTACCCCCACTACTTGATTTTCAGGCACAGTTTTGATTTTAAGCGTATTCTTGTACTTGGTTGCTTATTTAATATTCTGTTGGAACTTGATTCTGGTTTTAGCACACAAAGCACTCGCAAAGTCATCATTTGTGTACATTACAATCGGTTTTATTCTTATTCAACTAGCAATTGAGTTTCATGGCTTAGCAAAACTAGATAAACTTATTCAATAAATTTTAAGATTTTTCAATTTCTATTCAATTGTTACGGAACCAATTTTTTCCGTTACAGTGTGTGTGTGTGTGTGTGTGTGCTGATATATAAATAAAATTGAGTAAAAAACGCATCCCTGAAAATGACAATAAAATTATTATTCCTATTTTCGACAAAAATTATTATGTATTAATAGTAAGAGAAAATAATTGTCCTTTTAGGAAAAATAAATTCCTTTATATTTTTTAGATGAAATATGATAGATAAAACAAAACTTTAAATTTCTATGAAAGGAAAGTTAAAATTTATGCATATATATATATATATATATATATATTTATTTAACGGGGAATATTATATCTAAAATAAAATTTCTGAAAATGCAAAGGTTTTAATTTTAAAGAGAATAATTTCAAATTCATAAAATATGTATTATTATATAGAAAGTAGAGTGGTAAAACCGCCAACACTAAAGAAGAATGAGAAACCGTACACATTTCAGTGCACATTGCCAGCGTGACCTACTTATCAAATCATTTTACAGCCGGATGTAGGGGAACAGTATCATGTTCGGCTGAATTATTTCTCTATTTTGTATTTATTAACATCAGCAATCATATATTTATTAGTTTTTTTCCCGATGCACCGGAAAAACACAAGGCATGTTTTACGGCAAGTACTACAATATAATATAAATGTAAATCAGAATAATGAATTTATATTTCAAAAAAAGCTGATAGTAATAAGTAAATATAACGAAATAATCTGTATAAAACCTAATGTTTATTTGCAGTTTTTACCAAAATTACAGTAAACATGATTATAAAGTGTCACAGATTAGCGTGTCACAGATAAAGTATAGATTACCTCACAAATACAGAACAAACTAAATTTTATTGCCTACAATTGGTCCTAAATAAAATCAAATCTATCGTAAATGACATATGTTGAAAGTAAAACTCAAAACATCTGATTTTCCCAAATTAGTTCACAATTACAAAACACTAACGGCACTCTAAGAGGTTAACCCACGCAAGAACGAATCTCATCTCACTCACCGACTGGACTAGAAATGTATTGATGGGACAAACATTTCAATATGAAAAATACAAACACATATTTATCTAGACATTCTTTAGAACTGATATCTCTTCTTATTTCAAAATATATACAGATGTTTGGATTGATGTAAACGGATAACACTTATTTACTTTTTTTGTCGGAACATAATTTTACTTTGAACAACAGTTTGTATAAATTGTCATCAAAAATAACTAGCAACAGAAGAACAGTCATAGTTGAAAATAAACGACAAACAGTCTATCAGTAAAGAACAGAAAATACGTATGTTGCAAATACAAAGGTCGTAGCAGGAAAATTAAAATACAGAATATTTTAAAATCCAGCTAAAACAAGGCATGTAAGCCTTGTAGTAGTTATCGCTTCAATTCCAATGAAACTGTTATAATAATTAAGTATATCTTGTATTGATCGATTATAGATTATTTTAAGCTAGAGTTTAGCTTATAAGATTAAATATATAAGAAATGCACTCCTGTAAACACCTTTCTCATAACTGACATTTTATTGTTCATAACCTATTAACGGCGGGCATGTTACCCTCATCAGTAATTAAACCACACTTATGGAAAGTTTAGGATCAGCCGATCAAGTTTTGGCCACAATTTCAATGTCTTGTACTACCTCCAGTTTTCAATGCAATTAGGAGAACAGTGCCGAGATTATAACTAATAAACAATTACAAAACATTTGGCACAAAATTGTTACACAGCCCTTAAATAAATTTCGCAAACTCATTGTCATCATCAATAGGTTACAAAACGAATAAGTTAAAGAAATAGGTTAGCGAAATGTAAATAATGTTTATGTAAATATTTTGTAGCAAAAGCATATAATTGTTTAATAACTAGTCGTTAATGGTAAAGTATTGATTTATTAAACAGATAATTATAAATCTAGTAGTGATATAAATCTAATCACGAAAGCTAGCTTGCGCTAGTCGTTATTGTTAGACATTTTACGGCCAAATCGCGCACTCCGCGGCCAGCTCAATGAAATTTAAAAGTCCATTATGACTTTCTCAGCAATTTAATTTAAACAGTGACCTTCTCGGTCGAATGCTCAAACGAGAGTCCTCTTTTTTCTAAACCTGCAACCAATTCACTAGCTGCTTACCCCCACTACTTGATTTTCAGGCACAGTTTTGATTTTAAGCGTATTCTTGTCTTTGGTTGCTTATTTAATATTCTGTTGGAACTTGATTCTGGTTTTAGCACACAAAGCACTCGCAAAGTCATCATTTGTGTACATTACAATCGGTTTTAATCTTATTCAACTAGCAATTGAGTTTCATGGCTTAGCAAAACTAGATAAACTTATTCAATAAATTTTAAGATTTTTCAATTTCTATTCAATTGTTACGGAACCAATTTTTTCCGTTACAACCTCCCTGCTATTAAATGAAATTTGGGATCATTTTCCCAAATTGAGCTTAATACTACTTACTACTATTTAACACTATTATATATTGGCTTCATGTCCTCAGGCGTCCTTCTCCCTGAAACTCACACAACACATATATTATTAGTATCTTACACTTTCAACATATTGAAACTTTGTCTCCTTGCACTCACGATGCAAGCCATTATTTCCATATCATACAATTTATTTGAACTTAATACCCATAAACAATGCTTTATTTTTTGATCCATAAATTCTTTTTATACCTTGTACTCATATTTTAACATTTACATACTTTATTTTTATAAGTTACATAGAACCAACATGGATTTATTTCAATTTCACCTACAGTTTATACTTAATCTGTTATCTGGACAATTTATATGTTTGAATTACGCGACTTTCGCGCTGTTTACAACTACAGCTGATTCTGACAGCCAGTACTCTTGAACGCGCTTGGCAACGTCCGCTAGTTGGACTTTGGGCATCCCCTCTCTTTTGAGCAGGTCAGCTACCGCATTTCATTTTGCTGTTTTCGACTTTATCTGTGCAATGCTACGCAATATCCTACAAGTTTTATTTAGCTTGATTTACTCTAGGCCGTCGCCTCATGTCCGTCCAAGCAGCTGATTGCTTATCTTATTTGTTGTTCAATACGCAACTACTTAACTTATCGCAGCCTATTCAAATTCCATTTCTAAAGTTATTAGAAGTTACCTAATCCATCCAGATTATTACATTACGTTTATTTTTGTCCCTTTAAATTTTTAAAAACCTTTCATAATTGTACATTTAAATACTTCGTAGCCTAATTAATCTTTTTACATATTTATAATTATTGATGAAATTTTTTGATGTCCCTTACATCGTAAATTCCCCTAGATTTATTTGTAATTATGTTTTCTACCTGGTAAGTCCTACGTCCAATTTTCCGCGCTATACGATAAGGCCCTTGATACAATAGTAATAATTTATCGGTCTGGTTTTTACTCAGATTTGACCGGTTATGTTTGGTAATTAGCACTAACTCCCCTTGTTGGAAGGTGATCTCCTTTTCCGCTCTTCTTATGCCTTTCCTTCTGATCCTGTCGAAAGCTGTGTGTACTACTTCTCTCTGGGTTAACCCGCCATCGTTAATACAAGCCTTCGGTAGAAATCTCTCCCATATATACACTGGCCGCGTTCCATAGTGTAACTGGATAGGTGCATATCCAGTTATTTCATGAGGCGTCATGTTTAACACCTGTTCTATATAGGGGAGATATTTCACCCATCGTGATTGTCTTTCGTGACAATAGGACCTCAAAATTCTTCCTATCTCCCGGTTTATTCGTTCGGCTTGATTTACTTGTGGATGCCTGACAGGAATCAATGTATGCTGGATATTATTCTCCTGCATCCATTGTTTCCAGTGTCGGGAAATAAATGCCGATCCGAAGTCAGAAAGAATTTTTCTTGGCTTTCCTATTGTCCGAAAATATTGGGTTAACCTGTCGATTGTAGTACGTGTATTAGGTCGTTGTACAGCGTATAGTTTCACCAATTTAGAGAACACATCCACTACAACCAGTATATCCCTGACTCCCCCAGTTCCTTTTGGGAGCGGGCCTAAAAAATCCACTGCTACCATCTCGCCTGGTTGTTGTGTTAAAATGGGTTTTGTCTGAGCCTGTGAGTATCTATTGGTAGGTTTGGAAAATTGGCAAATTTCACATTTTCTAATTACTTCCATTATTCTTCTGTATGCATTTTTTATATAAACAGTATTCCTTATCATATTGTATATTTTATTGCGGCCTATATGCGCGTAGGACTGATGTATTTGCCCAATAAACGGGGCAATACTTAAATCAGGGATCATCAATTTAAATTTTCCATTTATACATTTACATAATTTATTTTCTATGATTTCGTAATTATTACAATTTTCTATATTTTAAATTATATATAATAAATTAGGTTGCATATCTTGTTCCTGTCTCATGTTTACGAACAAATTTCGGAAGGACAATGGACACTCAACCTTTATTTGGCCAATTTTTACAACATTTAGTCCATTTTTTAATTTTCCTCCCTCCCCGTCCGTTTGATACATCCGACTGATGGTATCACACGAGATATTTTCTTTCCCAGGGCAGTGTATCATACTGGGTTGGTACTCTTGTATTGCCAATATCCACCTTGTGATACGCGAGTTCGTAAAGTTACAGGAGTATAGGAATTGTAACGCTTTGTTGTCAGTTATGATTGTTACCGGAGCTCCTAACATCAAAGGTCGGAACTTCTTTAACCCATGCACAATGGCTAGGAGCTCCTTCTCACACACAGTATACCCTAACTCTGCGTGTTCAAGCGTTCTAGATACAAAACCTAAAACTTGTAATCTTCCCTCGGCATCCTTCTGGTAAAGTTGGCTAGCTATTGCCTTATCGCTAGCGTCAGTTTGTAGAAAAGTACCCTGCCCTTCAATCGGATGTGTCAAAGTGACAGCGTCAATAAACAAATCCTTCACCCTTTGGAACGCGACCTGCATCTCATTATCCCAAGCCCAGGGCTGTCCCTTTCTTATTAACCTTAACAGTGGTGACGTTTCTTGGGCATATTTACAAGTGAACCTAGCATAGTAGTTCACAAATCCGAGAAACGATTGTAGCTGGCGTTTGTTTCTCGGAGCGGGAAAATCGTGTATTGCTTGTAATTTCTCCGGGTCTGTTGCTACCCCTTTTTGGTTAAATATGTACCCAAGAAACTTAACCTCCCGTTGGCAGAACAAGGTTTTTTGCGGATTTATTGTTAAACCTCCCTCCCTGAACTTGGAAAAAATGATTCGCAGGTGCTCTAGGTGCTCCTGATATGTCTCCGACAGACATAATAAATCGTCCACATACACTAATATATTCTCTTGTACTTCCATGCCCAGTGTTATGTCTATGGTTCGTACAAGAGCAGCTAATGAATTTTGCAATCCAAATGGGACTACTTTAAAATTATACACCTTATTTTCAAATAGAAACCCTGTAAATTTTTTAGACTCATGCGTTAACGCTATTTGCCAGAAGCTTGCCGTGAGGTCTATTTTTGAAATGTAGCGCCTGCTACGACCCTTCCTTAAGATTTCGTCTATGCTCGGCGCGGCCTCATAGTCCGGAACCGTTATCTGATTTAACTTTCTGGCGTCTAGGCATAGTCTAACTGATTTGTCTGGTTTTACTACGACTAACATTGGGTTAATATACGGTGTTCTTGATTTTTCTATTATGTCTTGTCGGAGCATATCTTCGATTTCTTCGCGGACTTGTTTTCGAAAATTCATAGGGATGGGATAGTTCCTATTTATGAACGTGCTATCCTCTTGAATTTTTAACGCATGTTTGTATTTAGTCGCCCTGCCTGGCTTGTCACTAAATATATCTTTAAATTCATTTAATAAATCATTTAATTTTGCCTGTTGATTTTCACTTAATATACTATTTTTTTCGTGGACATGTTGTAGTTCAATTTTACTTATTTTTACACATTGCTTATCGGTATTAATTTTGTCCCGTTTTTTACGGAACCTCTTCCATTCGGCCCGTCCCTTGTAATTTATTTCCTTTTCTTTATTTAAGGTTTTTCCAATTTTGCCGCGATCAGTGGGCTTTGATTTTAGCGATTCGTTAGTTGACGAATTTATGTTATTAGACTGTGTATAAAATGAGCATTTGGCTAATTTATTATAATTAGCTTTTTTCTTTGTTGTGACTTCAGGTCTATCCTGCAAGTTACTTAATTTTTTTATTTGTGGCTCATGGCCTTTATTTGTGGATTCTTTGATCCCGTTTCCTCCTTTAATCTCTTTCCTTAATTTCCCTTTATTTATATTTGTTGGGTTTATACCCTGATTTATTTTAGTTTCACCATTTTTTAATGGATTTGGGTTGCTCATTTTATTACATCCTACATTTATTCTTTGATTTTCTAACTTCTCTCGCTCCCTGCTATTTCGGGGACTACCGCCTACTGATATATTTGCATTAATTTTTATTTTTGGTTCTAGTTTCGGATTTTTTACATTTTTGTTTTGTTTCAATTTTAAATTTTGGTTTTTTTCCCCTGTCTGTGACAGAGTACGTTGTATATCGAGATCCCTTTGTTCTCGATATACAACGGCTAACGGCCCCTTATTCTCGCCGTTGGCAATCAACCCCCCCACTTCCGGCTGGTAAGATGGTATTTTGCCTTGGTTAATTGGGTTGTCTTGTATACTTTGTTTTACATTCATTTTATCACTTTTCATTCTTACGCCTACATTCTTTTCATTTACATTGTATATTTGATTTATATTTTCTATTTCCCTGTTGGCTTCTAGCCTTTGTTTATTATTTTTATTGGGTAAACATATTTTTCCGTCTTTTCCCGTTTTTTCGAAATCCTGCCAGAGCATTTCCCCGTCCAGCTCATAGGAGATAAACGATTTCTCCAGATTTATGCGGGTCTTAAGCTCACACAAAGTATTCATCCCCAATATGAGGTCAACTCGTAAGTTTTCCACTATTAGGAATACAAATTCCTTTGTGTGACCCTGAAGAGTTAGAGGTAAGAAAGTTTGTAACTTAACCCGTCTGCATTTCGAGCCGATTGCTGTTAGAACCCCCATGTTAGCTACTGGTAGTTCGTAAAACATGTTTCCTTGCTGTTTCAAGGCCAGGTATTTGCTCGCATTAATCACGGACATTTGTGCACCAGTGTCCACTTCTGCGAATATCTCCATACCATTTATCTTGCAGCTAATCAATGGGCATTGCTCTACTTGCTCACTTCTATTTATGTAACTATCGGGTTCCTCTAACAATTCGTCCCGCATAAATAAGGCTAAACCGTTCAGGCTCACTATCTCGTCACGATGGTAAACTTGACGATTTTTGCTTTTCGGGCTATTGCGTTCCGGCGATCTCTTTCCTCGAATCCCTAGCCGCGCTAACGGACAATGCCCCTTGTTGCTAGAGATCCTCGTTTCTAGTTTTTTTGCTGTATGTCACTAGGTCCGGGGATAGAACGTGGCGGATTGGGTTTCTTAGGATACTTCGGTGGGGTTGTTTTTTGGTGTTCACCATAGGATCTTGGGTTATGGTCGGGTCTTTGGTGGTTAGAAGTGACGAAGCGCGGTGGTGCCCGGTTTGCATTTCCGTTAGCGCGGTCGTTCTCCGTCACGTTGTCGAGTAGGATTAGAAACGCAATAGCTTGTTTAATGTTCTGCGTGGGGTTGCCCACACTAGCTAATTGAACGTTGGTCCCGAAATGCTTCATGATCATGAAGATTAATTGCTTTTCGGGAATTACTGGATCTAAGTTCTTCGCCTTGTTTACCATCATGACGAAATATTCCGCCATGTTGGAAGGTCCGTTATTACTATATTTGCCCTGACTTAATTTCCTCCGAATCCTTTCCTGTTGGTGGAAGCTCCAGAAGTGCTGAGTGAATTCCTTGCGGAAATCCTGGTATGTCTCAGACCCCTTCTTTATAGCTCTCCACCAACTGTCGGCTGAACCCTGTATATATCGTTCTATGATCTTGAGCTTTGTAATTTCCTCCATCGTATTATCGATTTCAGAAAATAACGACTCCATTTCACAGAGAAACTCGATCGGGTCTTCCCGCGATGTACCCCAGAACTCTATTTTCCTATAGGATGTCTCGTTCAATTTGTTTGACACTGTAGGTAAACATATTTGTGTTATTGGCC
This sequence comes from Prosapia bicincta, assembly GCA_036971475.1. Classification (NCBI taxonomy): domain Eukaryota; kingdom Metazoa; phylum Arthropoda; class Insecta; order Hemiptera; family Cercopidae; genus Prosapia; species Prosapia bicincta. The sequence continues at coordinate 240,045,128 of JBAIZL010000004.1, read as the reverse complement.
CTGCCGTCCCTGAACTAGTAAGCCTATTTTCTAATTTTTTCACCTGTTGGTTTACAGACTTTACGTCCTCCCTTACTTTATTTACTTTCTCGCTTAACTGCGTTGTTTGAACCTCTACATCGTTTTTTATTTTTTCGATCACGGTGGCCTGTTCGGTCATTTTCCCTTCTAGGTTGCTCGTTCGACTTTCCGAATCCGCCCTATATTTGCTCATTTCATCGTGAAACGCTTCTAGGATCTTTTGGCGTTCTAATTTCTCTAACTCCCACCTTTTTTCGGCCAACTCTAACTCTTGTCGACGTTGTTTCTTGTCCTCCTCCCTTTCGGCCTCTCTTACCGCTTTATCTAATTCCCTTTCTTTTAGCCGTCTTTCTTCTTCGCGCTTGTCCCTAGCCGCGTTTTCTAGTTCCCTTTCTTCCTTATCTTTTACGCGCCTCTCTTGCTCGCGCTTGTCCCTAGCCGCATTTTCTAATTCCCTTTCTTCCTTATCTTTTATGCGCCTCTCTTCCTCGCGCTTGTCCCTAGTCGCATTTTCTAATTCCCTTTCTTCCTTATCTTTTACGCGCCTCTCTTCCTCGCGCTTGTCCCTAGTCGCAATTTCAGCTTTCATATAGGCTAAAAGCTTATCTATGTCGGATTTCGGTTCGGCTTTTGCCATTTTGTTTAAATTTAAAATTTGTTTAACTAAATTTATAGATGCGACTAGATATATATTTTTATATGTGATTTCTTATTTTATAAATTTATTTTATATTTGGTTTGGCCGTTCGGTGCGGGTTGTAGATAATGCCTAAGGTGTTGTACTCTCGTACCTAGTTAGATTTCTTGATTTTAGTTATTTCTTTTTAATTTAATTTTTATTTAATTATTTTTTATTTAATGGCTTTACTCCCTGCCTATTTTTTTTTGTTATTTTATTTTTATTATAATTAATTACCCACTAAAATTCTTTAGCTGGGTTAAATTAGTTTAAAATTTATTAATGATTTTACCTAATCGTGCCTTCCTTATTCGAGCCCCACGTTCGGGCGCCATATCTGCAACGGACCTTCGCCCAGCTCACTCACTCCCAACCCTAGCAAACTCGACCTGCCACAAACCTGTCGACGTTTGCCCAACTCGTAATTACAAGAACATGAATTTAAATCGTAATTAAAAACCCACCCTGTGGATTCTGTCTACTAAGATTGAAAAGGGCATGGTCATGTCAGTGATGTGTCAAACGGTGTAACATTGGGTATCTGAAAACACAGAAATTTATCACACAAATTAACACCTTACCATGCTTTGTAGACCTGTTTGCTCCATGTTCCTGCACTCGTGAAGTCCGTGTCAGATAACATCCTACCATTTCCTCTTTACTGAGGCCCTGTGCTATATACGATAAGATCTGCCAGTGGGTATCAACCCCTGGACTTGGAAATAAAACCAGCTAGTGTTGGCCTAGCTCAAACTGATTTTGTTGTTAAATTTAATTCTTTGGGTGGGCTCCTCGATTATTATAAGAGGCACTACGATCATTTATTATATGTAATTTATTAAAATAAATGACCCTATTAGGCTTGTTGGTATGGCATTTAAAGCTTTCAATGGTTTTATTAGATAAATTTTCTAGCTGGGAAATATTACATTTATTACTTAGCACACAGGATTATTTAATAAAATTTTTCACTAACCTTTGCTTGAAATATGAATTTAATAATATTACAATAACGAAATTTAATCAAATGATCATATTCTTGAACTACAATAATATCTTGATATTTGGTTTTATATCTGAATTTAATACACATTGAAACAACGAAGTTTAAACAGATGAACATATTCTTTAGATCAAAATAATATCTTGACATCTAGTTTTACTTTTGAATTTAATCGCGTGAAAAATAATAATTGTTAAATAAAAGGATCATATTCTTTTAACAACATAATTTCATGACGTTTATACATATTAGAACATAAATTAAATTGTCTCTTACTACCCAAATACATATTTTCATTGATTGCAGGGAGGTTGACAGATCCTATATCAAATTGCTGCACTCATTTAATTTATGGGCTGACTTTGCACCAGCAGTTACTTGACATTTATTTATTTATATATGAAATTACTAGAGAATAAAATTGTTATTAACACTACTTGTTAACACTTAAGAATTGTTTACCAATTTTTTGGACAAATACAATTTACCTTAAATTTCTGATAAACTGAGTTTGGATTCACAACAATCCTTTATAAATTATCAAACAAGTTATACATGATTTTACGTTAATTAATAAAACATATCAATTTCTAAACACCTTAATGATTGTGCTATTATAAGTTTATCTTTCCAAATTATAACAGTTATTACTTTAACATTTATCAATCATTTAAAATTTCACATAAATCTTTTATATATATTTAATAAGCTTAATATTTTAATTTATTTTTCAAGAAATAAAGCCATGACTTAGTTATTTAAACCTTTAATTTGTCGTTTTTGACTTTAGAAATTTTTTCAAATAATCTGGTTTATAATATTTAAAATTGTACAGAAATTATGACTTGCCCAACTCGCACTTTCCTGGATCCCCCTTGTATGTCCTGGGTGGCCAGATCCTTCCTTTCAGACTGGCAGTTGTTCTCGTCTGAAGGATTTTCCTTCCAGGCAGCGGCACAAGGCGACGTCATCTTCTTCAAGAAAAGAAATCTAACCGGGATTTTATCATGATCGAAAGCTAGCTTGCGCTAGTCGTTATTGTTAGACATTTTACGGCCAAATCGCGCACTCCGCGGCCAGCTCAATGAAATTTAAAAGTCCATTATGACTTTCTCAGCAATTTAATTTAAACAGTGACCTTCTCGGTCGAATGCTCAAACGAGAGTCCTCTTTTTTCTAAACCTGCAACCAATTCACTAGCTGCTTACCCCCACTACTTGATTTTCAGGCACAGTTTTGATTTTAAGCGTATTCTTGTACTTGGTTGCTTATTTAATATTCTGTTGGAACTTGATTCTGGTTTTAGCACACAAAGCACTCGCAAAGTCATCATTTGTGTACATTACAATCGGTTTTATTCTTATTCAACTAGCAATTGAGTTTCATGGCTTAGCAAAACTAGATAAACTTATTCAATAAATTTTAAGATTTTTCAATTTCTATTCAATTGTTACGGAACCAATTTTTTCCGTTACAGTGTGTGTGTGTGTGTGTGTGTGCTGATATATAAATAAAATTGAGTAAAAAACGCATCCCTGAAAATGACAATAAAATTATTATTCCTATTTTCGACAAAAATTATTATGTATTAATAGTAAGAGAAAATAATTGTCCTTTTAGGAAAAATAAATTCCTTTATATTTTTTAGATGAAATATGATAGATAAAACAAAACTTTAAATTTCTATGAAAGGAAAGTTAAAATTTATGCATATATATATATATATATATATATATATTTATTTAACGGGGAATATTATATCTAAAATAAAATTTCTGAAAATGCAAAGGTTTTAATTTTAAAGAGAATAATTTCAAATTCATAAAATATGTATTATTATATAGAAAGTAGAGTGGTAAAACCGCCAACACTAAAGAAGAATGAGAAACCGTACACATTTCAGTGCACATTGCCAGCGTGACCTACTTATCAAATCATTTTACAGCCGGATGTAGGGGAACAGTATCATGTTCGGCTGAATTATTTCTCTATTTTGTATTTATTAACATCAGCAATCATATATTTATTAGTTTTTTTCCCGATGCACCGGAAAAACACAAGGCATGTTTTACGGCAAGTACTACAATATAATATAAATGTAAATCAGAATAATGAATTTATATTTCAAAAAAAGCTGATAGTAATAAGTAAATATAACGAAATAATCTGTATAAAACCTAATGTTTATTTGCAGTTTTTACCAAAATTACAGTAAACATGATTATAAAGTGTCACAGATTAGCGTGTCACAGATAAAGTATAGATTACCTCACAAATACAGAACAAACTAAATTTTATTGCCTACAATTGGTCCTAAATAAAATCAAATCTATCGTAAATGACATATGTTGAAAGTAAAACTCAAAACATCTGATTTTCCCAAATTAGTTCACAATTACAAAACACTAACGGCACTCTAAGAGGTTAACCCACGCAAGAACGAATCTCATCTCACTCACCGACTGGACTAGAAATGTATTGATGGGACAAACATTTCAATATGAAAAATACAAACACATATTTATCTAGACATTCTTTAGAACTGATATCTCTTCTTATTTCAAAATATATACAGATGTTTGGATTGATGTAAACGGATAACACTTATTTACTTTTTTTGTCGGAACATAATTTTACTTTGAACAACAGTTTGTATAAATTGTCATCAAAAATAACTAGCAACAGAAGAACAGTCATAGTTGAAAATAAACGACAAACAGTCTATCAGTAAAGAACAGAAAATACGTATGTTGCAAATACAAAGGTCGTAGCAGGAAAATTAAAATACAGAATATTTTAAAATCCAGCTAAAACAAGGCATGTAAGCCTTGTAGTAGTTATCGCTTCAATTCCAATGAAACTGTTATAATAATTAAGTATATCTTGTATTGATCGATTATAGATTATTTTAAGCTAGAGTTTAGCTTATAAGATTAAATATATAAGAAATGCACTCCTGTAAACACCTTTCTCATAACTGACATTTTATTGTTCATAACCTATTAACGGCGGGCATGTTACCCTCATCAGTAATTAAACCACACTTATGGAAAGTTTAGGATCAGCCGATCAAGTTTTGGCCACAATTTCAATGTCTTGTACTACCTCCAGTTTTCAATGCAATTAGGAGAACAGTGCCGAGATTATAACTAATAAACAATTACAAAACATTTGGCACAAAATTGTTACACAGCCCTTAAATAAATTTCGCAAACTCATTGTCATCATCAATAGGTTACAAAACGAATAAGTTAAAGAAATAGGTTAGCGAAATGTAAATAATGTTTATGTAAATATTTTGTAGCAAAAGCATATAATTGTTTAATAACTAGTCGTTAATGGTAAAGTATTGATTTATTAAACAGATAATTATAAATCTAGTAGTGATATAAATCTAATCACAAATAATTTTTACTTAATCGTTTTATTTTTGTAATAGATATAACGCAACAAGTGGCTGTATTTAAATACATAACTTAGGTATATATGAGTTATTACGTCTAACAGTTAGCTTTTGGAGAAATATAAATAAACATTTCAGATCAGGAACAATTACTAACTTGTGTTGAATAAGACTTTTACCTTCTTAAAACCAGGTCTTGCAATTATCATATCATTTCAACAAAGGTATTTTTAGCTGGTTGTAGTTTTTCCCACCATACAAGGTACGAATATTATTAAATTTATTGATTCTAATGGAATAGGATTTTAATTAAATATTTAGGGATTGTAACCAGTGTCCTGATATTTCTGACACAACATAATAATTCAACCTTCCCGTAACCTATAAAAAAACATATTATATTTAATAAAGGCAAGGCCACAAAAGGTTTTCCAATTTGAAAATGAATTATTTGTCTGATGCAATCATTTATGTCATGTGAGTAAGGGAGAACATCCTGAGTTTATATTAGGATTAAGGTAAACACATTAAACAACATGGCCTGTGGGTTGTAGGGATGAAATACGACTCAGTCGAGCAGGGTCAGGTAGAGATACAGTCTATCTTGGTTGTAGAGTGCTATAACCCAAGGCGTATTAGCACTAAATGACGTGTAAGGAAGTATTGATGGAATAAATTTAGACCTACTCGTACCTTTAGAGAGAGAAACATTTTTTAAATAATTTGTTTGTAAAATGAATTTACCTGATAATTTTGATATATACTTTTAAAATAATATATAGTATAAACACTATTTTTTTAAGCTTAACAACTAATAAACTTGTTTAGTGTTTATTTAAATATTCTTTAATAAACTCTAAAGTTTGTTAAAATATCGTTTATTGTTGACATTTCTCAAAATGTAACATTCATTTAAAAAATGATACAGATGTGATCAGAAACGGTATGTTTTAAAGGGTTACATAACTGTAGTCGATTTATAATAACGGCATTAGTTCACTTTGTTATGGTTATGCAGAATAAATCCGTCAAGAACAATATGTATTTGCTGCAATTTTATATATAAACCCAGTTCTTAAATCAGGTTACACTTCAGCAATTTTCAAGTTATTTGACTTGACAAATTATATATTACAAGAAAATAATTTCCAAAAATTAAAAAAAAGTCTTTAGTAATAATTATATATCAATATGAAATAATTAGGAACATTTTCTGAAGACCCATTTTATGAACAAATATTTCATACATTACGAGCCCTAGATCTGGCCACAAAACCATTATATAGTGAATTTCAGTTCTTGCGGTAATTGCTTTAAATTTGTGTTTTATATGTAGTTTATATGTAATATATGAAGAGGTGTATAAAATATGTTTCACAAGAATATGTAAAATACGATACTACAATTACACTTGCCCAGATATTGTTTTATAAAACTGATGTATGAGCTTCAATGCCGTTCAAGTAATTAAACATTTTAAAATAATTATGTAAAAAATTTTATTTTATATTAATAAACAAACTAAGTACATATTGTATACTTTTAGGTGAGCTTTTTATGTGGCACAAATTTTAGTTTCGTTTTACATAATAGGCGTGTTTGCAGTAGTGGGCAAAATAAAATGAAAATAAATCCAAAACACTCATCTTTGTCCAACAAAATTAAAAAAAAAACAAGCGTTTTAAACTCGTTAGAAAATAAATATACTATTGTATTTAAAATAATAAAAAGAATTATTTCTCTTCGAAAACCAATAACATCTGTACTTTGTTTTCGTGTGATATAAGAACAGTAGGACTGTCCCTACCCTAGCACAACTACCTAACTCGGCCGCTACGTAACCTAGGACTATAGGGGTAGTTTTGGATGATGCAGGAGGTCATCGCGCACCTGATCCCAGCCTTAGGGGTGGTTTCGTCCGCGTCTAGAGGGGTAGGGGGTAGTTTTTCGAAAAAAATTTAATTTAACCTAACTCGGCCGCTACGTAACCCAGGACTATAGGGGTGGTTTTGGATGATGCAGAGGCTTGACGCCGACCCTCATCCAACCCCTAAGGGTGGTTTTGTCCACGTCTAGAGGGGTAGGGGGTAGTTTTTCGAAAAAAAAAATTATTTTAACCTTACTCGGCCGCTACGTAACCTAGGACTATAGGGGTGGTTTTGGATGATGCAGAGGCTTGACGCCGACCCTCACCCAACCCCTAAGAGTCGTTTTGACCATGCCTAGAGGGGCAGGGGGGCGGTAAATGGAAAAAATTAATTCCAACCAGCTAACCTAAGCTAGGCAAAATGTATCCAACCCCAAGGTGCAGGGGACATCTCAGCTACGTTCAGGACCATCCCTGGGGGTAGCATCGGGGTTGGGGGGTAGTTTTCGAAAAAATTTTGGAAAAACGTGCCATGACCGATAGGGTGAGTCTAGAGTGTATTATTGCGTCGGTAGGGGCTGTTTCACCTAGGGGTAGTTTTTGAATAAAATACGAAAATGCCAAAAATCGATCGGCTGGATCAACAGACAGTATGGGATACGTGTAGAGTCCTTTTTGGACCGTTGCGTGGGCTGTTTCACCTAGTGGTAGTTTTTACAACTAATATGAAATTGCCGAAAATCGATCGGTTGGATCAAACGACCGTACGGGATATGTCTAGAGTCCATTATGGACGACTGTGGGGGTGGTTTCACCTGTAATCAGATTGCCAAAATTGAACGGTGACCTAGGTAAAAGTCACCACCGAACCCGCGCTTGAGGTAACACCGCCTAAGAGCGGGTAAAGCTAACACGGAGCACGGCCTTGGTTAAAGCCGATCCAAGCCTAGCCACCCAGCAGCTATGCCTTAGGTAAAGCTAACACGGAGCAAGGTAAAGCCAACCTAGGTAAAGTAACCCCGGAATCAGGCCATACCTAGAGACACCCAGGAGCCGGGCCTTAGTTAAAGCAGTCAGCCTTTAAGTAAAGCTACTCAAGAGCCGGGCCAAGATGATTGCTATATCAATTACAGCCTATCGACTAAGACAAGTACCTCCACCAAGTCCTAGGTAAAGCCATCACGAGGCCGACCCCTCGGTAAAGCCACCCAGGACTTAGGTAGAGCCAATAAGGAGCAAGGCCACAGGTAAAGCCACCCAGGACTTAGGTAAAGCCAATCCTAAGCTATGCCCTAGGTAAAGTAATCCGGGAACTCGACCTTAGGTAAAGCTACCACGAAGTCGAGGCCTAGGTAAAGCCTTCTCGGAGCAAGACTTTAGGTGAAGCAGTCAGCCCTTAAGTAAAGCTGCCCAAGAGTCGGGCTTTAGGATGGATGCTATATCAAATACAGCCTCTCGACCAAGACAAATACCTCCACCAAGTCTTGGTGAGCGTTCAGCCACCACAGAGTATGGGCCTAGGTTAAAACCACCCCGAAGCCGGGTTCTAGCTAGAGACACCCTGAAGAAAGGCCTGAGGCAAATTCACACTAGAGCAAGTGGGGGGTTGATTGCCAAAAATGATCGACCAATCACAACACAGGGGCCCTGTAGGTCCACGCAAACGGTCGCTGTAAGACGGAAAGGCTTATATACAGCGTTAAACCAATATATATGATAGCCCACATAATGTGTTAAACAAATATGTAAGCCTACATACATACTATGCTATGCCAACATACATGGGCCTACTATGTTTGTAAACCACCGGCCAAAGCCCCTATGACCTGAGCTATTTTCACCTCTTCTATCAGGTTGATCCTCAGGCATGTACTATATGGTACATCTACCAATGCATAACCTATCAAGCCCACGTAAAGGTTTAATATATTTGACTACGTATCGGCGTTCGAGCGACTCAGGTATTAGGCCCTCCATCACTAGAGGAGGCAAGGGTTATGATTGTCAAAATTTGTCTATGCTACAAAATAATAAACAAAGCAATAAAGCCCTGTCGTTTCAGGGAATACGCTTGACCGTGTGTTAGACATGTACAGACATGCAGAGATAACGCATTATCTAATAACCGCGACGGCTGCCGGCGACCGCTATAGCAGGCATAAAAACCCGCACGGCTGTGTCGTTGTGAATCTAGGCACGTGTTTATGTTTTGATTACTGTATCAAATTACTGTGTACTGTCGGCATACCAAGGCCTACATATATATAATCAGAAATCAGTGTAAATAATCAAATAGCCTCAATGGGCATCTCCTATAGCTGTAAATGTATCTAGATATAAAGGTATATATGGAGAAACACTAATAATGAGTCCTATCACAAAACGTGAATAAATATATGTTATAAAACGATCCTAAAACGATGCTAAGTCAACATGCAAGCTATCATACATGGGCGTATATACCACGTTAAGCCTACATACATGATAGTACACATAATGTGTTAAACAAACATGCGTGTAAACCTGCATACATACTATGCTAAGCCGACTTACATGAATCCCTAAATGTGCCTACTATGTCGGTAAATCACTGGCCAAAGCCTATATGATCTAAGCTAGTTTCACCTCGTCTATCAGGTAGATCCTGGCAACCGTATAATACGGGAAGTACTATATGGTATAGCTAACAATGCATAACCTATCACGCCCATGACGGTCATCAAATATTACAATATAATTTAAAAAAGTTACGCAACCTATATACATACAATGCTAACCAATATAGGCATATATACTATGTTAAACCAGCATGCAATATACTCTAAATAGCCATATATACGCTGTTAAACCAATATGTAGGTTAACCTATATACATCCTGTATTAGGCAAATATCCCCGTTACCCGCATAGGCCTATGTTAAGCCAGGATGAATGATAGCTTATATAGTGTGTTAAACAAATATGCTTGTAAACCTACATAAATAATATGCTAAGCCTACATACTGTGCTAAACAGATATGCGTGTAAACCTACATAAATACTATGCTAACCAGCATGGATGCTATCCTACATAAGCTTATATACTATGTTAAACCAGCATGCAATATACCCTAAATAGCCATATATACGCTGTTAAACAAATATGCGTGTAAACCCTCATAAACACGCCAAGCCAATTTCCATGCTATCATAGATAGGCGTATATACTATGTTAGGCCTACATACTGCGTTAAACAAACATGTTTGCAAGCCTGCATACATATTATGCTAAGCCGACAAGGGCCTACAAATTATATCCAATGCATAGTTTAGCTAATGGTTATCACACAGTAGCCTGACTACAACTTGCCCACATAATACCTGATACATAGCTAGACTAATCATTAACACATAGTATCCGATGCATAGCCCGACGATGGGTTAACATATAGTATCCGATAAGTAGCTTGAGAATGCCCCAACACATAATATCCGGTTCATAGCCTCGCTAATGGTTAGCACATAGTAGCCGATGCTGAGCCTGGCTATGGAATATCACATATTATCTGATGTGTAGCCTGACTAATGGTTAACACAGCCAATGCATAGCTAGGCTAATGATTAACATAAAGTATCCAATGCATGGCTTGGGTAATGTATATAGTTAGCCTACATTCTGTGTTATCTATGTAAACCCACATACTATGCTAAGCCGGTTATCCATAGACACAAATCTATGGTGATGCAAGAGTAACCAGCACCCTGACAACAGATACCTAGCATGATCATAGCCTACATTGCCTGATAACAGATACCTAGCCTGACCATAGCCTACATAGCTAGACCAAAGATACATAACTAGACAATAGATACCTAGCCTGACAACAGACACCAATCCTGGAATCAAATACATAGCCCGACAAACGATGCATAGCCCGACAAGGGCTAGCACATAGTATCCGAGGTATAGAATGACTAACGGTTAACACATGGTATCCAAAGCATAACTAGGCTAGTGAATAACTAATGGTTAGTTTGACTATGGTTAACACACACAGTGTCCGATGCATAGCTTAGCTAATGGATAACACATAGTAACCTATGCTTAGCCTGACTAGGGCTAACACATAGTACCCGATGAATGGCTCGACTAAGGCCAACACACAGTATCCGATGCACAACTTAGGATCGAATATGACGTCATCCAGGGCGGAGATGGTGGCTATGTTGATACCGTGATGGCCAGTGTAGGCTAGATCAAATAACCAGCGTTTCAACCAAACTACTGTCTTACGCTAAGTTTAACCAACCAACATACGCGAAGTTCAAACGAACAACATTTACACCATGTCCAAATAGGCTAAGGCTGGTGAAGGCCAGATCAGCTAATCAACGCTGAAAAACTTACGCTAATCAACCAACATCCACACCGAGGTCAATTGGTTAGTGACGGCACCAACAAAAGCCTCAGGCCTTAGACAGTATATAGCTATGCCAAAATATCTATGCAGAAACCGTCAAGGCCTTTACACATATTGTCTAGGTATGTTGTATCATTTACAGCATACTAACTAAGGTAAAGCTACCTTTCAGGTAGGCCCTAGGTAAAGCTACCCTGGGGTCAGGCCATAGGTAAAGACACCGTCGAGTCAGGTCTTAGGTAAAGCCACCTTGGAGTGGTAAAAGAGCTATCAATGCTTGCCCAATCTCAATAGTATACATTCTGTATTAAACCAATAAGCGTGTAAACCTACATTCCTCCTGAAAAAAGACACGTTACCCTACATACTGTGTTAAGCCGATATGCACCTTACATAGCCCCGTATACTGTGTTAAGCCCGGATGAATGTAAAGCTACTTTCCTCCCGAAATAAGACAAAATGCATGTTACCCTACATAGTGTGTTAAGCCGATATGCACTTTACCTTACATAGGCCTACATACAGAGTTAGGCCTGGATAAATGTAAAGCTACATTCCTCCCGAAATAAGACAATATGGATGTTACCCTACATAGCCCTACATAATGTGTTAAGAAAATATGCATGTTAACCCATATACATCCCGTATTAGGCCAATGTGTACGTACAGCTACACAGCAACACATGCTCTGTTAATCTAATATGCATGTAAACCCGTATTAGGTATATATGGGTGTTAACCTACATAGGCCTACATACTGTGTTAGATCGATATACATATAATTCTACACATATCCTGTATTAAACCAATATGCACGTTACCTTACATTATCCTACAGATTGTGCTAAGTCAATAAACAGGGGTAATGCAGGTGTAGATCATACACAGAGCTCGACAAATAAATGCTTGTTTAAAACCTTTACAGTAATATTGTTACGACCGCGATAGCACACTCTGGACATAACCACAGCAAATGACGTCAAACAAAATGTCGGTCAAGATGGCGTCGGGACCATTGGTAAGTCATCTGTATAGGATTAACTGTTGCTTGCCATAACACTAGTCCATCTGCAGGGGAAGGTGGCCAAAGGGCGGGTGTGTACAAATCTGAACGAGTTCAACATGTCTCTGTGGTAACCTTGACGTAATCAACCCCTAACCAACAATATAAGTACGGACAGCACAGACCCAAGTCCTCAGACATCACCATGGTAGGTGTCTACTACTGGACAGACACTCTCACAATCGAGAAGAAAGCCTTCCCCAAACTATCACCGTATCGTCGTAGATTACGATCGTTTCGTACTTGGAAAGGAGTGTCAAACGATACTGTCAACCCTGGGCGTCTCAGCGAAGCGGGATTCTTTTACACCGGCCCAGAAGATCAAACATTGTGCTTTACATGCGCCGGAGGCCTTAAAGATTGGTCAGCGAATGATGATCCGTTACAGGAACATGCAAAGTGGTTTCCTAAATGTAAATACGTAGTGGGTATATGTGCTAAACAGGCCCAGATGGGGGTAGTATGTACAACAGACGATGAAGACTACTCGGACGACGATGACGGTGTAAACAATCAGAATGTTCGTACGCTGTGCAAGATTTGCTGTATCGAAGAAACACAGGTTGCCCTTCTACCGTGCGGACATGTGTTTGCCTGTCTGGGGTGTGCATTGAACCTTCAAGAGTGTAGCATATGCAGAGTGCAGACATCCGCTACGATAAGAGTATATCTATCGTAGCCTAATGTAAATACTACTATGTGATCAATAAAATGATTTTGTTTACATGTGTTTGTACTTATTGAAACTCCTTTAATAAAACAAACTATATAGGTAGGTCAACATGGGATAAGTACTAGTGTCTTGATAATAGAGACGTATATTTACATTTGAACAATAAACAAAATTAATCATTCATTGTTAAATCTAATTACAACTGCTTTATACACATTACAATCAGTTTGACAGGTCGCAACCCGCATGAGACACATTACTAGATATCTAGTAAACTCAGCCTCTAGACAGGTTTACCACTAGCTTAGACATATCTCATAAAAATTCCAATCACCCGGCGTAATTTAGGTTAAATATAACTTCGTAAAAACATGTAAACTCATGCTAAATCTAGTGTGGTATTTCTAACATAAACTGTCGTTAAAATCTGATTAGGGCAAAACACAGGCCCTTCTCCAAACTGGCTTTACCTAAGACCTGACTCGACGGTGTCTTTACCTACTACCTGACTCCAGGGTAGCTTTACCTGGGGCCTACCTGAAAGGTAGCTTTACCTTAGTTAGTATGCTGTAAATGATACAACATACCTAGACAATATGTGTAAAGGCCTTGACGGTTTCTGCATAGATATTTTGGCATAGCTAAATACTGTCTAAGGCCTGAGGCTTTTGTTCGTGCCTTCACTAACCAATTGACCTCGGTGTGGATGTTGGTTGATTAGCGTAAGTTTTTCAGCGTTGATTAGCTGATCTGGCCTTCACCAGCCTTAGCCTATTTGGACATGGTGTAAATGTTGTTCGTTTGAACTTCGCGTATGTTGGTTGGTTAAACTTAGCGTAAGACAGTAGTTTGGTTGAAACGCTGGTTATTTGATCTAGCCTACACTGGCCATCACGGTATCAACATAGCCACCATCTCCGCCCTGGATGACGTCATATTCGATCCTAAGTTGTGCATCGGATACTGTGTGTTGGCCTTAGTCGAGCCATTCATCGGGTACTATGTGTTAGCCCTAGTCAGGCTAAGCATAGGTTACTATGTGTTATCCATTAGCTAAGCTATGCATCGGACACTGTGTGTGTTAACCATAGTCAAACTAACCATTAGTTATTCACTAGCCTAGTTATGCTTTGGATACCATGTGTTAACCGTTAGTCATTCTATACCTCGGATACTATGTGCTAGCCCTTGTCGGGCTAGGCATCGTTTGTCGGGCTATGTATTTGATTCCAGGATTGGTGTCTGTTGTCAGGCTAGGTATCTATTGTCTAGTTATGTATCTTTTGTCTAGCTATGTAGGCTATGGTCAGGCTAGGTATCTGTTATCAGGCAATGTAGGCTATGATCATGCTAGGTATCTGTTGTCAGGGTGCTGGTTACTCTTGCATCACCATAGATTTGTGTCTATGGATAACCGGCTTAGCATAGTATGTGGGTTTACATAGATAACACAGAATGTAGGCTAACTATATACATTACCCAAGCCATGCATTGGATACTTTATGTTAATCATTAGCCTAGCTATGCATTGGCTGTGTTAACCATTAGTCAGGCTACACATCAGATAATATGTGATATTCCATAGCCAGGCTCAGCATCGGCTACTATGTGCTAACCATTAGCGAGGCTATGCACCGGATATTATGTGTTGGGGCATTCTCAAGCTACTTATCGGATACTATATGTTAACCCATCGTCGGGCTATGCATCGGATACTATGTGTTAATGATTAGTCTAGCTATGTATCAGGTATTATGTGGGCAAGTTGTAGTCAGGCTACTGTGTGATAACCATTAGCTAAACTATGCATTGGATATAATTTGTAGGCCCTTGTCGGCTTAGCATAATATGTATGCAGGCTTGCAAACATGTTTGTTTAACGCAGTATGTAGGCCTAACATAGTATATACGCCTATCTATGATAGCATGGAAATTGGCTTGGCGTGTTTATGCGGGTTTACACGCATATTTGTTTAACAGCGTATATATGGCTATTTAGAGTATATTGCATGCTGGTTTAACATAGTATATAAGCTTATGTAGGATAGCATCCATGCTGGTTAGCATAGTATTTATGTAGGTTTACACGCATATCTGTTTAGCACAGTATGTAGGCTTAGCATATTATTTATGTAGGTTTACAAGCATATTTGTTTAACACACTATATAAGCTATCATTCATCCTGGCTTAACATAGGCCTATGCGGGTAACGGGGATATTTGCCTAATACAGGATGTATATAGGTTAACCTACATATTGGTTTAACAGCGTATATATGGCTATTTAGAGTATATTGCATGCTGGTTTAACATAGTATATATGCCTATATTGGTTAGCATTGTATGTATATAGGTTGCGTAACTTTTTTAAATTATATTGTAATATTTGTTGACCGTCATGGGCGTGATAGGTTATGCATTGTTAGCTATACCATATAGTACTTCCCGTATTATACGGTTGCCAGGATCTACCTGATAGACGAGGTGAAACTAGCTTAGATCACATAGGCTTTGGCCAGTGGTTTACCGACATAGTAGGCACATTTAGGGATTCATGTAGGTCGGCTTAGCATAGTATGTATGCAGGTTTACACGCATGTTTGTTTAACACATTATGTGTACTATCATGTATGTAGGCTTAACGTGGTATATACGCCCATGTATGATAGCTTGCATGTTGACTTAGCATCGTTTTAGGATCGTTTTATAACATATATTTATTCACGTTTTGTGATAGGACTCATTATTAGTGTTTCTCCATATATACCTTTATATCTAGATACATTTACAGCTATAGGAGATGCCCATTGAGGCTATTTGATTATTTACACTGATTTCTGATGATACATATGTAGGCCTTGGTATGCCGACAGTACACAGTAATTTGATACAGTAATCAAAACATAAACACGTGCCTAGATTCACAACGACACAGCCGTGCGGGTTTTTATGCCTGCTATAGCGGTCGCCGGCAGCCGTTGCGGTTTTTAGATAATGCGTTATCTCTGCATGTCTGTACATGTCTAACACACGGTCAAGCGTATTCCCTGAAACGACAGGGCTTTATTGCTTTGTTTATTATTTTGTAGCATAGACAAATTTTGACAATCATAACCCTTGCCTCCTCTAGTGATGGAGGGCCTAATACCTGAGTCGCTCGAACGCCGATACGTAGTCAAATATATTAAACCTTTACGTGGGCTTGATAGGTTATGCATTGGTAGATGTACCATATAGTACCTCCCATATTATACGGTTGCCTGCCTGAGGATCAACCTGATAGAAGAGGTGAAAATAGCTCAGGTCATAGGGGCTTTGGCCGGTGGTTTACAAACATAGTAGGCCCATGTATGTTGGCATAGCATAGTATGTATGTAGGCTTACATATTTGTTTAACACATTATGTGGGCTATCATATATATTGGTTTAACGCTGTATATAAGCCTTTCCGTCTTACAGCGACCGTTTGCGTGGACCTACAGGGCCCCTGTGTTGTGATTGGTCGATCATTTTTGGCAATCAACCCCCCACTTGCTCTAGTGTGAATTTGCCTCAGGCCTTTCTCCAGGGTGTCTCTAGCTAGAACCCGGCTTCGGGGTGGTTTTAACCTAGGCCCATATTCTGTGGTGGCTGAACGCTCACCAAGACTTGGTGGAGGTATTTGTCTTGGTCGAGAGGCTGTATTTGATATAGCATCCATCCTAAAGCCCGACTCTTGGGCAGCTTTACTTAAGGGCTGACTGCTTCACCTAAAGTCTTGCTCCGAGAAGGCTTTACCTAGGCCTCGACTTCGTGGTAGCTTTACCTAAGGTCGAGTTCCCGGATTACTTTACCTAGGGCATAGCTTAGGATTGGCTTTACCTAAGTCCTGGGTGGCTTTACCTGTGGCCTTGCTCCTTATTGGCTCTACCTAAGTCCTGGGTGGCTTTACCGAGGGGTCGGCCTCGTGATGGCTTTACCTAGGACTTGGTGGAGGTACTTGTCTTAGTCGATAGGCTGTAATTGATATAGCAATCATCTTGGCCCGGCTCTTGAGTAGCTTTACTTAAAGGCTGACTGCTTTAACTAAGGCCCGGCTCCTGGGTGTCTCTAGGTATGGCCTGATTCCGGGGTTACTTTACCTAGGTTGGCTTTACCTTGCTCCGTGTTAGCTTTACCTAAGGCATAGCTGCTGGGTGGCTAGGCTTGGATCGGCTTTAACCAAGGCCGTGCTCCGTGTTAGCTTTACCCGCTCTTAGGCGGTGTTACCTCAAGCGCGGGTTCGGTGGTGACTTTTACCTAGGTCACCGTTCAATTTTGGCAACCTGATTACAGGTGAAACCACCCCCACAGTCGTCCATAATGGACTCTAGACATATCCCGTACGGTTGTTTGATCCAACCGATCGATTTTCGGCAATTTCATATTTTTTGTAAAAACTACCCCTAGGTGAAACAGCCCACGCAACGGTCCAAAAAGGACTCTACACGTATCCCATACTGTCTGTTGATCCAGCCGATCGATTTTTGGCATTTTCGTATTTTATTCAAAAACTACCCCTAGTTGAAACAACCCCTACCGACGCAATAATACACTCTAGACTCACCCTATCGGTCAAGGCACGTTTTTCCAAAATTATTTCGAAAACTACCCCCCACCCCCGATGCTACCCCCAGGGATGGTCCTGAACGTAGCTGAGATGTCCCCTGCACCTTGGGGTTGGATACATTTTGCCTAGCTTAGGTTAGCTGGTTGGAATTAATTTTTTCCATTTACCGCCCCCCTGCCCCTCTAGGCATGGTCAAAACGACCCTTAGGGGTTGGGTGAGGGTCGGCGTCAAGCCTCTGCATCATCCAAAACCACCCCTATAGTCCTAGGTTACGTAGCGGCCGAGTAAGGTTAAAATAATTTTTTTTTCGAAAAACTACCCCCTACCCCTCTAGACGTGGACAAAACCACCCTTAGGGGTTGGATGAGGGTCGGCGTCAAGCCTCTGCATCATCCAAAACCACCCCTATAGTCCTGGGTTACGTAGCGGCCGAGTTAGGTTAAATTAAATTGTTTTCGAAAAACTACCCCCTACCCCTCTAGACGCGGACGAAACCACCCCTAAGGCTGGGATCAGGTGCGCGATGACCTCCTGCATCATCCAAAACTACCCCTATAGTCCTAGGTTACGTAGCGGCCGAGTTAGGGGTAGTTGTGCTAGGGTAGGGACAGTCCTACTAAGAACAATACGGCATAGTTAGATTTAAGTAGTCACAATCATAGAAATTACAATTAAATTGTTCTATTCCAAGAAAACAAAAGATATACTGTTTTTATATGTTTAACTGTTCACAATTTCAAGGAATAGATAATTTATAATATCAATTTGTATGGAATCTTTACTAATTTTTATAAAATATACAGTTTTATAGTAATAGTATTTTACAAATTACACTTTTGCTATTACTTGCGACTAGACATTTGTTAACTAAAAGTTGTTAATTGTTAACTTACTTAATTGTTAACTTGAAGGAAACGTTTTCGTCTTTCGACTTCTTCAGCCTTGTATTTTTGCCGCTAGGAATGCTGCTGTTGTGCTTCCTCGGTACCATTTATTTTGAAAGTTTGAAGGGATGTGATCGAAAAGTATGCGTGATCTGTGACTATGACAAGGATATTTTGTCACTAATAAATAGAAAACAAGCAGAGTGAATTTGCATAGTAAAGTAAACTAAATGTGCGTCTTTAATACACACATACTTGAACACAAAAAAACCAATTTCACATTATTTGTTTAGAAACTTTGTAATAAACTGTACAAATGCACTTGTTACATGAATGACAGAGAGGAATACCAAAGACAGCTACATCCCTCAATAATACAAATCTAATGATAAATGAAAAAACCTCTACACAACCGTTTGGTATTTTATTTTTGAATAAGAGACTGTTATAACGTAGAAACAGGTCATTTGTAAGTCTTTTTGTGGGACCACAATTCCATGTTGACTGACAAGCGTTTCACACCATATTAAAAAATGATTGTCACTTGATCTATGGAGAACAGGAAAACATGTTTTTAATTCAATGTAACAATAAAATTGACTTAACGAGACTACTTGATGTTATATTTTCTTCACGATGAATACTCTATGGGAATCTATATATTTAAAGATATTTGACAGGTTTGTAAAATAATTTAAATAAGCTGTTTATAAGTGAAGCGTATAGTCTCAACTATTCCTTACTGCGCATTTATCATAAACTATTTCATTTGTTATTTGAATTGATGAATTTGTTTATACTTTACGACATTTGCCAACATCGATTTGTCATCGGTAAATCCGATACTGTTAATAAATTGGTCCGTTGAACATTATGTAAAGTCCAAGATAATAATCAATTTTGCATTGCTAAAACCTAGTTTTACTCATGATATTATTATATTTAGATACATTTATCATCCAACATAATATATTGAATTAGGTAATGGTGATCAATAACGTTAATACATCTTATTTTGCCTTTCATCTAACAAAAGACGTAAAATATATTGGTCACGATAAAACCCGTCAAGAAACTCGTACATATGGCTTTTTCACAATATGTTATTTTGTTTTTTTATAGTTTCTGATGATAGCATAAAACCCAATTAGTAATTTTAAGAAATAAATATTACAAACATTGTAAACATGGGAATAGTTAAAGTTTTGCATTACATATGTTTATTTTACTTACAAATTATTGTTCATATTAAAATCGAATATTTTCATGATAATTTCTTAACAATATGTTCATCTAATTATGAAAACTAAGTTTTATATAAGAAGTGTTGCTAATACAAAAAATGTGCTATTATTTTCAGCCCTGTACATTTTTTAGTTTTTTTAGAACAGTGATTGGATTATTTTTAAGAATAATGCAGCCTCTCTCTTACACTTGACGTGGAAATATTTAAAAGTAATACATTATACTCTTAAAATAATAAAACCAAGTCCTAGCTATATTATACATTTAAAAAAAAATGCAGCATAAATAGGATTGAAGATACAAACGGAATCAATGTAATAGAGGCTAAACAATTTATAAAAAGAGAACAAGTTCATTTTCTTTCTAGTAGGGAACAAATATTTTTCATTTGTAACACAAATACATTTTGTACGTGGGCTAGACAAACACATAATTTTATAATTCTATTTACGTAAAATTATACTTTATTTTATATTGAGTTTGAAATATATTGTACTTTAAAATTTTGAATTTAAGGCTATGTTTGTATTTACTTTACGTAATCTATCTGATGGAGTTTGAACCAAAGTGTATCCTACCGTGATACTAAGCGCTCATGGACTACTGCAATTCCGTAGTCTGTAGTATCGGGTCATTTCTCAGCTTGGGAATATTTGGATTCGTGGCTATTTCAAGTCTGTAACTAAAACACAATTTATCTCCTTTAATATATTTTGCACCATTTATTGTAAAACAATATTAATTTATGGGAAATAAGTGTTTTAAACATATACAATAATAAAGATAGAATTATTCTTCAGGATGAAAAACACTAAAATTTGCTTTTACAATGTAATCTTTATGATTTGTATAAAAACTTTGTAACTCTGTTTTCTTCTATTCAGTAATCGATTACGTTTTAATGTATTTAAACAAGAAATTTACTTAGTATATTTCTGAATCAACTTTCGAGAACTATTAATTGCGTGCTCTTATTTTTAATTTTTTTTTGAGACAGGCCGATCTCAAAATAAGCTCGAAAGTAAGTGCATGTAATTAATAGTTACGGAAAGTCGACTCTCAAATATAACAAGTAAGATTCTTGTTTAGGCACAATAAAGTGTAAGTAATTTATAGATATATACCAGAGAAATTTCTTTTACACCAATGAATGAAAATTAATGCATTCACCTAGTATGAGAACAATCATATTGTTGCTCTTTTTTAAATAATATAGAACATAAAGTATTACATATTATTCAATCCTTTACATTTATTTTGAGCAAAATAATGTCATTCATTTTAAAACATGTACCTGTACCATTTGAGTACTTAATGTGCAGAACAATTGGCAATTAATATATAGGTCGTTGGTTATATCTCCGGAAGTAGGCTAGAATTTATGGGTAGGGTTATTATTCGTAGACCAATTATGAAAGCAGGGCTAAGTGCCAAAAATATGAGACATTAAGTACTGTATTAAGTAATACTAACAACTTTACTATTTCAGTTGACCTGCGCCAAGTCTTCTCATTTCCATCATTTATCCATTCATAAGCTTGCCTCCTCAACTGTCTTGCTATAATTTGGGTGTTCATGTTGGGGTGCTATGTTTGTGTAGCATGAAGGTCTTAGTGAAAAGGATGGTAAATAAATAGCTTTCTGTTTTATGAAGCGATTGTAGAGTAGACTTACACAGAAGAATAAACTTGAATGGAGTGATAACTGAGCATGGCAAAATAAGAACTGAATTGTAATATTTTTGGGGTTTATCAATTATGTAGGGGGCGATAGACCTCAAATATATCTGGTCATTCTTAACTCTCTTGTGTTAGAGATGTTGCACAAATTGAAAAATAGTGGAGAAATGTGAAGTCCCTGCTAGTTATTGTAAGAGGTATAGAAATATCTTGCCAAAAACATTCTTATATTGCAACATTTATGCTAACAATAGACTTTACTTTAAGAAAGTCGCTGGTAAATGTCTAAATACAACGAGACTTACAGTTTCTAAAGCACCTTCGATAAAAAAAGCAAAATATTTTTAC
Organism: Prosapia bicincta; assembly: GCA_036971475.1. Taxonomy (NCBI): domain Eukaryota; kingdom Metazoa; phylum Arthropoda; class Insecta; order Hemiptera; family Cercopidae; genus Prosapia; species Prosapia bicincta. The sequence continues at coordinate 240,023,274 of JBAIZL010000004.1, read as the reverse complement.
AAAGATTCGATTCGTTGATTTGATTATATACAGTAACGAGAACAAAACCGATGATTTGTTACAGATATAAATTTTTTATATGTAGTTATATTTGTAATACAGTTTTATCACAAGCACGTTGATATTTGTTATTATTTACTGGTAGAACTGAAAAGTAAAATCCAAGCACATAACGTAATGTTTACTAACTTTGAACTTGTCGTATCACTTCGTTTCAGATATGTGGTACTCATCCCGTTTTACAATACTAGAATTTTGGGCATACTAATAGTCTCTAAATGTCAATATAATTTATATATTCTAAAATAAACCAAAACAAAACACCTTCACTTGGAACAGTATACTCTCTGGATCTGTGAAAATACTATTTTATGAAAATATGCGTGTAAACATATGGTTGATAAAAGCTATATACACGTTTTTTCAAGATGTCTGGTTTTTATAGTTGGTCTACAATTGGGCCCGCAGTTCGAAGAACTAAAGTGGTGATTGAAGCGTAGTGCTGGTCTCATGAAGTCGGTCGTATTCCAAGTAGGACAGGAACTCAACCTCCAACTTCACCTGATAGTTTCAGTGAAATAATATTTGCGGTTGCTAAAATAGTATTGAATAATTATAACATAAACTAAATTAATAAGAAAGAAGAAAAACGTTAGTTCTGTCCTTGATATACGTTTGTGAACACAAACATTTGTTTAGATAATTATTCCTAACGTTGTTTCAAAAAACGTGATTTTAAGAATCCCCAACCTCAATCCTTATCACAAATTGGAATTAAAATCCTTCAAATTTTAAAATGTAAAATGAAATATATTTTTAAATTACACTAATTGTGTTAGTTATGATTTCATTAACATTTTAATTAAACACAAACAAGTTGAGGTTTCGTAATTTTAATGGATCGCTTCTAATGTTTACATAATATTTCCACCATCTGCATTATTTATAAAGCAAACAAATTTTTAAAACAGTTAACAATATACCATTGTTAAGGTTATAACACTTGTACCTAATTTAGAAAATCTAAATATTTACCGAATATCAGTTCATTGAAAAGTAATTACATACATTATTATGCTCGGCTACAACATGAATTAAGAGATATTTTCTAATATAAGAAGTAGAAGCAAAAGAGTAAACAAAGATTAGAAATATCACTCATTTTGTTTTATAAACCAAGCATTTTATAATACATTTTATAATTTATATTTTATAATTTTACCCTTGAGAGTAAAATGGAAATCAGAGTTTATCATGTCTGAACTTTGTCAATTTCTTATTACACAAGAATCCATATAAGGTGAAGTAATTCGTAGTAAAATATATTTAATTCGTAGATATCAATTCACCGATAAATCTGTTTAGTTCATTAGGAGTAATTATTGAATTTTCTGTCAAATGATTTAGTAAGAACAACAGTGCAGAAAAAAACTAATTCGAATACAACCATCCTTGACATCTAAAATGTTTGAATACAACATTATTGTTAGGAAACCTAACTAAGATAAAGGCATACTTTGATTGAGTCCGAAATGTTAAACGTTATATTTCGCGTATGACGTTGGTTATCATTTGGGAAAACAGTTGTTAAGTTAATGCTTCTTTAACTCCCAGAGAATGGTACATATTTCCCGAGTCATAATAAAGGATATTCTAAAGTCGATACAAGCAAATTCAAAAGATTGTCTCTCTGATGTATTGATTGTCATGGCAAATACTGGTCTAACTGAGAATTGGTATATTTCCATAGCACATCCAAGTTGATTCTTGCTTTCTGACAATGTAATTCTAAGAATATAAACTTCTAAAAATTTTCTAAAATTTGATGATAACGATTTTTTAGAAAATTATCACTTAGCACATTATACTGCTAAGGTTAAATCCCACTATATAACCTTAATTCAAATCTTTAGCGTAGTTTTCGAGACTACAATTTACGAATTCATATGATTTACCAAAACTTGATGATAACGATTTTTCAGAAAATTTTCACTTAACCCATTTTATGGTTGAGGTTACAAAACTTCTATATAACAATTTTAGTTAACATCTTTAGAATAGCTTCTGAGAGAAAAACTTACAAATACATATATATATATATATATATATATATATATATATATATATATATATATATATATATATATATATATATATACAATTTTTCTAAAACTGATATATATATATATATATATATATATATATATATGTGTGTGTGTGTGTGTGTGTGTGTGTGTGTGTGTATGTGTGTATTTATATATGTTTATGTATATGTATAAATATTATTTATTATAACGTAAATTCTGAATTTGAGAATTATTTTTCTTAGGACTTCAGAAGAAAAGCCGGGAAACTGTCGCTAAACATCAATACAAGTAAACGTATGTGGGAAAATAACAAAGCATACAGAAACTATACAAAGCGGTTGCAAACAAATGCAAAAGATGTTTTAGAATCCAGGAAAGGTTTATCATTGATCTATGGAGAGAGTTTCTCCAACAGTAGAACAACAGTAGAGGGTATGAAATCGATAGGCAGGCGAGATCGAATTGAATTTGAGATTGTATAAATAAATTCAAATGGTTTAAATTTGGATATTACTTGTTAGCGGTTTAAATAACAAGGGTTTAATCAATAAATATGATAAAAGTCAATGAAGTCGTACAACATAGTAAATGAGCTAGGTGGAAATGTACCTGAGCAAAAGACTGCGAGTCAAAGTGTATTGAATGATAACAAATACTTAACTACACATTATGATATGTGAATCGTAACGAAAAACTAGTGAAATATATCTTAATAATAATTATAAATATTTTAAATTTAGAGACGGGTGTCTATTCTTATTTAGTTTCCCACAAGCTTAATAGTGAATTAATACACCCTTCAACCCACGTAAAATTAATTTTAAAATGGAAATAAAACCAAGGACAATAAGCTTTCTACGGCAATGAAATACAAAGTATCTGTATTGTTTATTTTTCGTAATAATTAAAATAAATATAGGATTTGTTTCTCACGTTTTATTAGACCTCGAATGGGTATGCATTCAAATATCTATAAAGTTTATTTATTATTTAGATGTAACTTATTTTTAAATGTTAAAAGAATTTTTTTTTCGATAGACGTTTGTTTACCTAATTCGTTATATTTCATCAAAATTCTAGTGACAAAGTGACAGTCTTCCGTCAATGTTATGCATGCACGAACAGAACATTAAATGTTATTGCGCATAATAAGTACATTCATTGCCTTGGCTTAGTTTTATTATTACACTTCTCAAAATAAAAAAAATATAAATTAAAGTGAAAGAAAAATCAATGCGAATGTTAGAAACAGGGATCGCACACTGACAAAGGTGAAAACATGGAGCATAGCTGTGTCAGCAAGTAGTTGCTGTGTCAGCACAATGCTGTGTAGCTCTCGATATATTGGCACACTTGACGGGGAAGCGTTTCAGTAGGGATTCAGTGTTGATCATTTCTTAATTAATGACGAATCGTCTCTTCAATACTATTTTTTCCAGGTATTCATTCAAAGATAAAGGTGTTATATTAAACTATTACACAAAAATATTAGCCTAATTTAAAAAAAAAGTGTTATAATACATGTTGACTAGATTATATCATTTTAGTTAATTAAAAAAATGTGATTTTGATTAATAGACGGTAGATTTGAATAAATAAATACGATAGTATATATGTTTTAGGTTATTAATTCGATAGACAATTAATTATTATACGTTGCAAAGTAATGTAATATATAAAAAGGAGTTAATTTTGCAATTAATAATAACTCATTCCAATTAATATATATGTATATATATATATATATATATATATATATATATATGTAATATACATTATTATATTCTATGAATATTATATGTATACACATATATATATATTACCTGGATTTAAAATAAAACCTACAAATAAACAATTTTGTGAAACATTCGGACGGGTATTCGAACGGGCAGTTAATTGGTAACCGTATTACTTAATTTCAATAAGTATATTTCCAACTAAATGAAAATGAGCACCCGGATGTTCCAAGGGTTGAAGGTAATCTTATTCGGAATATGTAGCAAGGGGATACTAGCCCTAAGGGACGAATAGACTTCGTGCCTATATATATAATGCGTAACAGTTTGACAATAGAAAAGGACAGGTTGTAAATCATAAGCCGAAACCTAACATGAATTACCCAGCAGCCTTGCAGATCAGGTGAATGAATTTACGATACCTACTAACTTACAACGCTAGGTTTATGGAAGTAAAGAGAGTGTTAGCAAGTAATGAGGTGTGAGATTTACCCTCCAGAAATTAAAAAATACTCTTTGTACTAGCCATCAAAATTGGAAATCCAACCTAAAAGTAATTACTGACTGGGAAAAATGTATTTATAATTGGTATTAATGTCATTTAACTATAATCTTGAAATTGACGATCAATCTCATGAAAGTAGTATTTCTTATTTTTATTCAATATTTAATTTTTAAAATAAAACTTCAGGAAAGAGCTAAATTTTAATTTTTGTATTTGGCGACCCCACTAGATAGCAATTAGTAATTCTGTAACATGGTTTACTGAACTTATACGCATCAATAACTATGACGCAAATTTTAATAGCAAGAAATTGTTTCCTTATGCTGTCGAATGCACGAAATATCGTTTATAAGAGGGGAGCTAATATCAAGTAATAATATTATTAAAAACCATCTGATATTTTTTATTTAATGGTCGATGAGTAAATTAACACCGTTTACGAAGGAGACTACTCACGTAAGTGACGGAAAAACAGGTTAACAAGAAACACACCGAGAAATATAGGTAAAAGTCTTCCAATATTGAATAATAGAGTCGAGTTATGTGACATAATAAGTAGCTATCAACATTATATTTTTATCAGATGTTTGTTAATTATTTAATTAAAAATAATAGTTTTTTTATCAACAATTTGTACTACTGAATCTCACTTATATAGTCATAAGTAACAAATTGATGAATCCACATACAATTGACTGAGTAGATGAGAAAATAGTTGAAACAAATAAATCATAGGTAATCAGTGATTGTTTGACAGAAATAACTGATTGTCTGATAAGAACTGTTAAATTTGTATCAACAAAGATATACGGTATTATGTTATTGAAAATAATTTATATGATCTCAATATACATATAAAGTAATTGTTTAGTCTCTACATTGTATAACACAATCTATATTTAAGTTATATAACGTACATAGTTTAATTTCCTGTCGTCAGCTTGCAAGACCGTTTTATTCCGTGCATTTGAAACAGTAATTGTGTAGTTATAACACACAATATTAATAATAGGAGGCGCTGATTACAGAGAAATGGTTGTATTTTGAAAACAACAATATTCTGTAAATCGGCGGTTTTCTAATCATGAATAAATCTTATTACTTTATATACTTAAAAGTTTTTTTTTGTTAAAACTATTTAAAGGAGTGATGGTTTTCTGAAGTTTTTTAGAAATTAGTACTAATTTACCCTCAAGATATGTTATAAAATTCGTTTTAGTTGGTTTTTTCAATAGATTGTAATGATTTAAACGATTCAAAATATATTTTTTCGTTTTAATATTTTTTCCAAATATAAAACGGTGTAAACCTATGGAAATAATTCCTACATTTCACAAAAATCTTTTGCCAAAATATACATATTATTTTATGTACATTGAATCATAATTCGTTTTCTTCTTCATCTCGAGCTTCTAGGTTACACTTGAAGTCCTTACATTATTACATTAATTTAAAAATGACTGTATAATCTGTTATTATATGTTAGAATGCAAACATACTATGTGTTTACGCAAAACTTGGATATGCGAAAAAATTTCAATGTCTACGCACACTTTCCGAGTACTCACACGGCAGCAGAATATCTGTGTGACATATTCCATATAGAATATAGGTACATTTTCATGTTATGCACGCAGTAAAATTTAGATTCAATCAAATTATTTCTCCCGACTGGTGAATAATTGATCAGACTGGTGTTTTGTTACCAAACTCTTCCGATCTCAGATTTCCCTTTTCGAAGTTTCATCGGTTTATAGAAATAGGAAAGATTCATTATTTACGATGTAAATACGGAAATAACAGTGTTATGTAGAAAATTTTAAAGAATTGTATAAATTTAAAAAAACTTTCGCTTTAAAATTAGTATTAGTTTTGTGATGTTTTGAAATGTATATAATGCATAGACCTATTTCTTTATAAAAGTAAACATCATCTTTATACGTTCAACTAGTAAGGTCAAGTAGTATTGAAGTTATAATCTGAAAATGATACAGTCAGTAAAGAAATAAACATTTTTTTTAAATTGGTATGACCTAACACAAGGAGCATAATATCTTTAAAAATGGTATACTGTAATTGGCAACTTTTAAAATTCCAGTACTAGATAGTACATACAATGGTCCATTCTACACTTAAATTTAGAGTTTAAGTTTTACTTAGGAATGAAGAAAAAAATATTTAGAATGTAATAACGTAAACAATATATCGGTTACCTTGGTACACTAATATAAAAAATGTCATATATTTCTAATAATTTAGTGACTTTTTGCGACAGTATTTTTTTTAAAACCAATTAATATAGTTGTATAAACATAAATATTTTCATACACTATTACTTTTCTTCACTTGTTGAGAAAATGTGTTGAAAACAATAAAATTTTGAATTAAATGAAAATAATAGGATAATTGAAAATATCAATTTCGGAATAATAATATTTTACTTCAGCTACCTACATTCTTGATTGAGAAAATTAGTGGAAATGCTGAAATTGTAGTCCATTTTATACTGTCCAAATAGCTTACAAACGTAGCCAAATGTATTACAGAAACGGAAGATTATTTAACTTGAATCCTTATCAAAATGTTTTGTAATAAATAAAATCGCATCCTTTCCAATGTATACAAATCGTTTAATCCTTGTTCACCCAGGTATATTTTTGTTAATAAAATTTTGTTTCATTAGTAGAAATTTTAATTTTACTTTTTTTTACTGTTTGACAGTAGCTATTTTACTCAAGCCGTTTAGAAGTCAATGTTATAGGCCTAACTGGAGTTTCAAAAGTATTATTAAATAAAAACAATATGTTTCATTTCTAATTTACCAGCTTCATTCGTTATTGTGATGCAAAATATCCCTCCACACATATTATTATTTATGAAATCACCCAGGGACCTATCACGTATAGAGCACTTAGCTGCTGGCTTAGTACTGTTTTTCAACCCTACTATAGGGAATACCTACCTCTATGCATTAGCCAAGTAACCACTTCATTATATATAAATGAACAACATTGCTCAAGTTAAATGTATTATGTGTAAACTATTTATGAATTTTTAGAACAGAAACAAATCTTCAGTTCATAATCACATACACCATCGTTTTATCGAAACGCATACCTTTGACTTATTATATGGTTCACTTTTAGCTTTATCAACTTCAGCTTATCGTAAAGCTTACCCTCGGCCACCCTGAAGGTCAACGTCTTCTCACCATGACCCTCATATTTAGCTTACCGTGTAGCTAACCTTCAGCTTACCATGACACAACTTCAGGTTGTCGTGACACTCGCTTTCGGCTTCAATCAAGCTCACTTCCAGGGTACCATCACGCTCCCCTTGGGATCACCGCGAATCTCACATCCGGTTTACTGTCGAACTTATCTTCAGCCTAACATGACACTCCCATTTGCTTTGACGTGGCACTCACTTTCGAGTTACCTTGCCTCTCACCCTAGGCTTTCTGTTATGGCTTACGTTCACTATCAACCTCGACTACCCTGACGCTCTACGATAGATTGTCGTGATGCTAACTTTCATATTACCTCCTCGCTCAAATTCACTTTACCCTGACACTCAATTTCTGCTATCCCTCAAACTTACATTCATGGCACTCAACTTTAACTTACCGTGACACTCACATTCGGCTTACCGTGACGGTAAGCTTTTGAAATATATAAATATAATATTAATAACAAATTGATAAACAAAAAGATACAAATAAAATCAAAATATAATACTGTATTCAACGAATGTAATGTTAAGGCAGCAAATTGATGAATTTGACATATTGTAATAGATTAGGCAGCATTAGTTTGTTGGATCTAGCTAGCACTTGTATGATTGATTTTCTTTATTATTCCTGATAATGTTGGTACTGTTTGCCAACGAAAACCTTTGAATTTATAATTCAATAAATTATTCTTGTATTTCTACATCTCATACTTTACACGACCACCCAGACAATATTCAATTAGCATACGCTTTTGAAATTCTATACTTGTATGAAGCTGTTCAGCATTAAATCATATTCGTCCCCCCCCCTTTTCTGTAGTGTTACTGCTGGAATTTAGTTTCTTCTGAAAAGCTACGTGTAGATCTTTTACAAGATAAAGTGTTAGTTTTTCTGAGCCAACTCACGATATTGGCTGTGAACAAATACATAACATCTCTATATCAAAACGGTTCCACAAAAAGGAACTATCTTCTTATAAGCTCCACTAAATTTCTTTCTACACTTAACTTATAACTCAGAAAAACAAACATTCATTCTTAAAGTATTGGTTAAAATGGATCAGTGTAAAGCTAGACAAGTTTTACCTTCAAAGACTATTATATTGTGCTCTGTTATTGTAGAGGATAAACCCAGAATTAGATTTCTAATTAACACTATTCCTAGGTAGCTAGCTAGGTAATACTTTCTTGTCCTAATGGGACAGTAGCTAGGAGAGTTTTCCTGTCCTATAGCTCATTCTTATTTGCAAAAATAAGCTTCAATCTTCTCTTGGAAAATTAGAAGGCTTAGTCTTCTAGAAGCCCAATCACATTTATATATCCCCCTTGTAAAACAGAATATTATTTAGTTATAACCCTTATAGGATAGAAAATAGGCATAGAGATAAATGACAAAAATATAAATATTCTTCTGTAAACTAGTCCCTTTAAAAAAGAATATACTAAATTAATCTATCTAACGATCGATTAACGAACTCTGATTAACCAAGGTCGATAATTTATTTTTATAGTACATTTCACAATAAAGAACATTTAATACACCTAATGATTCACATTGAAGGTCTACTATCCTTGATTCTCATGCACACAAACTCTAAATAATAAACAATAACAAAGAATTTTTGTTTCTTTTACTATCACAAATATTATAGTTTATACTTATACATAAGGAGGCTTAATATTACTACATAATATGCAAACATGAACTTAACTAGAAGCATTATCATGTATGTTGTAGATTATTTTATCCGAAACCACAATTTTACTTGAATAAAAAGTACAACTATTTAAATGTATAAATTTAACAATGATGCTCTAAATCTAAATACAAATACCTTATTATTAATAATGCTTTGCCAAACTATTACTTTTTTACAAGCAAACGATTATAAAACCTGCAAATATAATGCAAATGTAGTCACAAAATACTTAATGGATTAACAATTGTGGTCGGGATGGTTTTCGACAGATGAGAATGTGCAGTGATACCATTGTGTGGAATGTTACAGCCAAAGCACAAAGTCCTTTATACATCCAATCAGGATATCGTTTCTAGGTCAGTATTATTTTGTCCACATGTGTTACAATTTATGTTAAAATATTTTGTATTCTTTTCAATAACATGCTTTCTTAAATTAGTTTTTTAGACGACAAATAATACTGAACTTTAAACAAAAATGTATTACAAAAAGTAAAGAATGAGAGCGAGGGTACGTCATTAGAAACCAACATTTAAGCTAGTAAATTACAAGCCGAGATCCCGATTTAACAATAGTATTTTTTTTCTAATTTCCAATATATGGTTTGGTATGGTTTATACAAATTCCTACTCGATTTAGATTCATATTGTGCGCCCACAAAATATTACTTACGACTAGATTTACAATTTCGTTATTAACATGTTTTTGAAAAATAATAATTGTGTTGTTACTGAAGTTCTGGAATGTATTTAAGTTGAGTAGCGCATAGAGCGACGTCACCAAACAGAGTGGAGACAAGAGGTTTTGTCTCCTTCTCAGCATTTTGAACCTATTTTCAATCGTCCAGGACTTAATACTTGGCGTTGAGGGTTAAACTACTTGTATGGCCGAGACTCAATAACTTGACCTTTTGAACCACAATCAATAGAAAGAATCTACTGCCACATTTGATACTCTGTTGAAGTGACTTATTCCGTGTAACTAGTCCTAAATGGTTTAGAACGTTATACAGGAATTTAACAAGCAATATTTAGGCACCTAAACACTACTACATAATACAAACAAGTATTACCTCATGTGTGTTTCTGTGTTTACGTTTATGGATTGTCTGATTATGTTGTCCATGTATTTTGCTAATTTATTTGTAGGGGTGTTCTGGTAGTTCATGATGGCTCGGATGGGGACATTAGGTTTGTGAATTTTGGAAAGAGGGTAGGTGCTTTAGGGTGGATTTGTTTTAGTTGAGATTTTTTGTGTTTGTTGATAATATATTTAGATGTAATAATTAGTTGTTTGATGGTTCTGTGATATTTCTCTGTTGGCTCTGTATGTAGCTGTACTATATTAATATTTAATTTCTAATAATTGATTTTGTCATTTAAGCTGTTTGTATTATTAATTACTGTGGTGTTGCCTTTGTCTGCTGTGGTATGTGTGATGTTGTTTAGTTGGGCTATTACTAATGTTTGCAGCGATTTTTATGCAGCAAGACATACTGCAGTCCAAGAATACAGGAGTACGGTTGTAAAAGTTAGGAAAATGCACGCCCACATGCAATTCAATTAAAGTATGCCTAACTCACAACTTAACACACAAATACGCGAAAATAAACATAAACTACAACACCAAAGCAGCTACAAGTAACATAAAAAGCAGAATAATTTTCATTAAACAAAGAATCAAAAACCTATACAAAAATAAAGACTTTATAAATTACGGGTTTTGCCATTTCCACTTAAATGTCGCAACCACTATCGGACACGATATCACATTACAATTGGTAACATACACTAATAATTGGGTAACTAATAATATAATAAACATCAAAAATAACCAAAAGAAAAAGATTAATCAACTAATATGTAACACAACATACTTTCAACCTACACAAAAAATCTACCCCCGTGCAGTTAACCTGACTAATACCAAATTCAAACAACACAAAATGAATTTAATAAACATAGGCCTAAAAACAACATATATTATACATCAAATATCATAACAAACAGATATATTATACTACAAACTCAAACAGCCATACAAAAGACCGAAACCGAAGACTAAAACTCACTTCGACATGACATAAAAAACCTAACCAAACAGAAAAACATAACCTACAAAAACATGAACAATGAATATAAAATCTTTGCAAACATAAAACAAAAAGCCCAACGAAACAACATCAGACTCACCACAGCAGACAAAAGCAACACGACAGTAGTTAGTATTACAGATAGCCTAAATGACAAAGTCAATATTACATAATAAATAATAATATAGTACAACTACATACAGACCCAAGAAGAGAAATATCACAGAGCCATCAAACAACTAATAAATACATCTCGAACAAATACATTAGCAACAAAAACAAAGAATCATACCTAAAACAAATCCACCCTAAAGTACCTACCCTCCGCGCTCTTTCCAAAATTCACAAACCTAATGTACCCATCCGAGCCATCATCAACTACCAGATTACCCCTGCACATAAATTAGCCAAATACATGGACAAAATAATGAGACAATCCATAAACGTAAACATAGAAACAAACATAAAAAACAGAAAGAACCTCATACATAAAATAAAGGGCATAAACATACCACACAATTCAACACTACTATCACTCGACATAACAAATAGGTACACCAACATACTTATATCCGAAACGCTCAACATCCTAGAAACCCAACTAATACAGAGCAACATACCTAAAACCCACGTTACCGAAATTATCAACAAATAAAATTATTTCACCCACATTTCAAACTTCTATTCACAACCAGATGGCCTACTCATGGGAAGTCCTATCCCTAGTGTACTGAGCAAACATTTTCTACAACACATAGAAAACACCAAGATACTCACAAACAATACACACGCACACAGAATCATTTACTGGCACAGATACGTCGAATATATCATAACACTATATAGAGGCAACTCCCGTCAATGCGAAAAACTCCACACCTACACAAATAAAATACACCCAAAACTCCACTTCACTTCAGAAATTGAAACCAACCGACCCCTAAACTTCCTCGACCCAACCATAACAAAAAGTCACACTCAAAAACATTTACTGGAAACCCATAACAACAGAGACACTTATCCACAACACCTCAAACTACCCTATCCAACACAAACACGCTGCCTTCAGATCCATGCTTCGTAGACTTAAAGAAGTCCCAATGACCACCAAAAACATAAACAAAGAACTAGACACAATTAAATATCTAGCATACACAAATGGATACAACACCACAATAATAGACAAACTAACGTACAAAATACAAAAAACACCGAAACTCTACAGACAGGAAAACAAATACATCTCATTACCATAAATAAAGAAAACAAGAAATAAAATAGCCCGCAAATGTTTTTAAAAAATTAGGATACAAAATAGCATACACAACTAATAACAAGTTACAATACACAATGCAACACAACACCAGCAACAAAGATAAACTACAAGCACCAGGCGTATACAAACTGAACTGCGACGAATGTAACAAATTCTACATTGGAGAAACAGGAAGCAGCTTTAAACAAAGAGTCGAGGAACACAAACAGAACACCAACTCAAGATATTACTATCACATAAAAGATACAGGACACAAATACACAGACATTTACCATAACCTAGAAATCCTACACATCAAAAAAAGGACCACATCTCAACACACTAGAACAATATGAAATTTACACACACACACACAAACATAAAGTACCAAGATATTAAGCGAACAAACACAATACAAATCACACATACTCTTTGATACTATCGAAAACCTACCTTTAAAATTGTCACCACTTGACCCGACATCTCCAAGCAAAAGACACTGAAGATCGGCAAATAGCGATAGTATTGTTTTTGAAATTTTTTAATTAATTTTTCAAACAGATAACACTCAATATTTTTATATGCATATATATACTGTGTGTATATATATATATATATATATATATATATTTGTATGTGTGTGTATGTGTAATTAGGACCTATGCAAACAGTGTATAAATAGAGTGTATTTATTATTCAGTCGCTATTGCCAAGCTAAAAATCTACATCAACCAGCATTTTAGCAAGGCAACCATCCCCGATCTAAACTGCCCAAGAAACCTCTCCTCTACAGTAGCTAGGCTGCGTACTGGGTGCTTTAACAGTATGAAAATATCAGAAACTAATATAAAATCTCATTCCGTTTTCAACTACTGCCCCCATCACAACTAACCAAAATCATGTTTTTTACAGCAGCCATTGTCCGTTCCCTCTTTCAACTTGGAGCACCAACAATTAAAATGCTTTATGACCAACAGGCTCCTGAACGGCAGATCTTGTCATCAGAACTTTTGGAGGAATCTTAACGTTTTGCACTTTGCAAATCATTTGCCACGACAACAAAAACAACATTTACACACACACACACACTGAAACGGTCTGAATAAACGTTTCAATTAAGAAATTAATAAGTTCTTATTTTTTAAATTACAATTTTAATATTTAAATAATAAGTTTTTAATGTATGGTATAATAAACATAGTAAAGAGTCAAGAAGTAATTAAAATTTTGTATTATTTGGACAAATTAAAAATTATGATAGCATGAAATTGTAATAACTATCTAAATTTGACAAACGAGAGTGAAGTGAAAAACTCTCTAAGTGCCGAAAAATCCTAACTTAAGAACTAGGCCACGTAGAACTATCATCAAAATTTTGAAATGAACAGAAAAAGCCATAATAAACAGTAGTGAAAACAGAATTTAAAAAACTCAAATAACAAAAACGTTACAGCCATTTAAATATAATAGACATTTTTCAGTGTTCTAAAACAGATAACAAAATTATGCAGGTTAAAACTAATACGTTGTCCACCCGAGCGTACAAGAAACAAGCACGGAGATAACGACGAGCTGAGAGGGGAGGGGAAGGGTGACACAGCCGCAATAAATACAGGTACTTAAGGAACTGGAAGGGCGTCTTAAAAAAATGTTTAATACGAGGTGCTAACGGCCGCTATGTCGGATCGTGCCTAGAATCATCACCCGGCCAGATGGGACCAAAATAGCCACGTTCCTGCTGTCTACTTCAATCCATGGACGAGGGCTCCAGACTCAGCCTCCAGGACGCGGGAATGGAGAGAGACTTCCATGGACTGGCCAGGGATGGCAATTTCCAATGTCCAGGGACCAGGGAATCCAGATGAGAGGACTTCAGGTCCGGCAGGGAAATCCTTGGCAAGTCATTTTCTCTATTATATACGAATTAACGTCAAATTTAGTCAGTTAAATTTATTAAATTTAAATTACAAATTAAACTTAAACAATGACTTCACTCTATGTTGAAAAATTAAATAAATCTTAAGAGTAGTAAAATTAATTAGTGTAACAAAATTGTTGAAATAATGAATAATAAATAATAAATTTACAAAGTGGTTTTGGCCATAAGCCAATCATATTCAAGAAGACCAGATTTGTTGAATCAATTAAACTTTAAAATTATTTATAATAAAATTTGAATTTAACAATTCGATTTGAAATAAGAAGATAAAATATTTTATTATTTTAAATTTGGAAATTAATTATTTTTATGTGTAAATGTAATTAATAAATTGTATAAGTAATGTAGGATTTAAATATGTGAAAATTAACGAGCTTTTAATTAATAATTTGCGAAGAGAAAGAGAGAGCTAAATATGTTTTATTAGTTTAGCTTAAATCAGTAATTAAATGCATTATAAAAACTACAGTATTTGAATTTATCCTGTGTTGAACAACCAATAAAACCTTTTAGTTTTTTCCAACTGATAAATAATGATTATAAAATCAAAGTACAGTTTTAAAAAAATTTCATTAATTAATAAATATATAAAATTCAGAACCTAATGCTTTTTCAAACGAGTTCTCTCCTGAGAACAATTTTATTGAGCTATTCTATAAAATAGTTGGTTTTTTGTAGTGAAGCCCAGAGACGATGTCTACTGGCAGATCATGTTTAAAGAACACATGAGCCTTTTAAAATAGGTATCTTAAACATGATCATACTTTGCACGTCCCCTTGCTGTGCCTGCAGATCTCATGAACTGGTAACATTCTTTGAAAATTTTGTGTGTTCATATAAATGTTGTTTCTTTCCAGCTGACTATTTTACAGACATGTGTGACTAAATACAGACCTAGCAAACCTGCCAACCAACCTAGGGGAGGTCATACAAACGTTAAGGTAGATGTCAGCGGGAATAGACTTGCATTTGGGGCGTTGTATTTTACGTGGGAACACAAGACAAAATTTAGGGATCCTAACACGGTACACAAAACTGTGTGATCAGCAGATAAATAAATATATAATAAATGTATTATTCTGGAAAGTGGGGGAGGGTCGTTGTAACACACACACACACACATTTACTGCGACGGGCTAGATTCTGTTGGAATACCTACCGCAAAGGGAAAACATTTAAAACAAAGAGAGTTTAAACTTTTAACGCTATAAAACAAACCAAGCCATCTCAAGGGGTTTAGAAAATTAAAGTAACATTAAGAGGGTCATTTGCAAGAGGTAAACCGTCAAAATCTACCTAGAAATACAATCGACATTTTAAAAGATGCAGCAAAACGAAAGAAATCAAAAACCAAGAATAGGAAAAACTCATAAAAAGTACCAATAAAGAGTTATACGGCCAGAACAAAAAATAGTTAGAATTCGATGCAGTATTGATTTTCTGGAGCAACTTTGAAGTACATAAAAGAATGCGAGCGCAATTTGACGTAATCGATAGAGATCCTTATTGGTTAAGAGGAATCATGGGAACAGTTAGCTGGAGATGGAAGGCCATGTGGGGGAAGCTATAGCGTCATGACGCGGGCAGCTTAACGAGAAAACCGTAAGGGAACGGATCGTGGCGAAGTTAGCTCCGGTGATAAACAATGAAAAATTGTTTTTGTTTGGTAACACTAGTTTCGGAGGACCAATAATTATTATAATTATATAAACCAATAGTTTGTACTTACGTGCACTTACGCGTACTTACGTGCACCGCGGAATACACACTTATCACACTCGCGTATAAATAAGCGATTTCTGGCCAGAAAACTTGTTCGTATTCCACGCACTGGTCACATTCGGTATAAACATTATTAAAATAGTTACATTCACGTATTCTAGTACCTAAGGTACGGAGATTGAAAAGTATAATAGTATACTAGAACGTAGGGGTAGACCTGTCTACACTCCCGAATGGTCTAACTTGCTCTGCCGGTTCAAACTGCAGAACCAACCTTATCACGGGTGAGCTTTGTCTGACTTTGACGGCGGGTTTAAAATAAAAGAAATGAGTCTATATTAATTTTAAATACGCAACAGTGTAACGCTCCGGTGATAAACAATGAAAAATTGTGTTAGTACCGTTAGTCGCTCCAAAAAGATGCAAGGCTAAGTACGTAGTGATTCGCCGGTATGTCGTGAAGTGGTGTTTTATAAAATGGGGGCCTTTCGGTGAAGATCTAGCCGAAAGAGTTATCCCAAAAATAAGATCGAAGTGTGCAAGCGTCTTAGGAAGTTTTTTGTGTTTCAAACGTTAATTAAATAAAAATCAACCTTACTCTGAGATGGTAAGGGGAAGTGAACAGTGTTTAGATAAGCAAAATTAACTAAGTAAATGTCAAAATTAACTGTGTGAGAAATTTAAAAAATCTGAGTGTTAAAAAATGCTTATCTAGGAACAGTGTTGCAAAGGGTTTAAAATAAAAATTTTATCAGTGTGGATTCTAAATTTAAAGAAGTTTCAAATACCTAGAAAAATGAAAACATAACCAGTCGCACAGAGAGAGAGAAGCCAGGCAGACTAGAACCAGATCTGATGCGTTTCACAAAGGGAAGGTGGAATTCAAATATGGCGGCCAACTCACTTAGAATCTGGACAGGCAGCAAGCGTCGGTTCGAGTTAGGAACAAGAAGGACCTCCCCACCCAGCTGTGTAACCAAGATCGCGCACCAACGAAGAGAGGGAAAGGTGTGAAACCAGGCCCTATGGAAAAGAGAGGTTACATCTGCACAGTTTTCTCTTTGCAAATTAGAAATTTTAATTTGAAATTTTTTTTAAAAGGGAAAGTGTAAAACGTATATAGGATGTTGTCATAAATAAGTTGTTTTGTTGAGATTTTAACTAGTTGAACAAACAGTAAAGGTTAGGGAGCTTTAGCAGTGTACTGAAGAGTAAAGCTTTGCCAGAAACAAAAGGGTTAAAACGAAAATTTGTAGAATGTAGCAAATAACTTTTAATTAAAAATCTAAGTAAACATAAGCGAATATTGTCAATTAAATTTTCAAGGTTACATAGCCAGGGATTTTGAAATAAAAATAGATCAAGTAGTCAAATGTTTTGAAGATTCACTTAAGGAAAAAGAGATATTTAAATTGAAGGTAACAACCAAATTTCAGATTGAAAGGGGTAACGTTTGACAAACTATATTGAAAAATTAATTGGTTAAAGTTTGACGCTTGTTTATATTCCGATAGTTAGTAAACAAAAGTTGTAAAATCTTAGTTATATGTTTTCAAATAAAATAAACAAATATTATGTTTTCTAAAAATAAGCAAGATACCAAATAAATGTAATTCAAGGTTAAAGAAATGCATACTGTGCTATGCATAGTTAAATTAATAGATTTTAAAATTAAAAAATAAATATTTTTTAACTAACTTGCGAACAAACTGAGTATTCTTTTAAACAAGTTTCCTACACTCTCCTACAATCGATAAGGTCATGTCGCCGATTATATGCCTTTCAAAAGAACTCCTTACGGACTCACCCGTAAAGGGTAAATTCTCAGCAAGTTAGGTTTTTTGTTTTTGAAGTCCAGTGACTTATTCTCAGGCAGATTATGGCGAACACTGCACAGCGTTTCAAATTTCTTGCTCTGCAGCGGGCTGCGAGTGCTGATTATGCGCTAGAGAGTTGGTCAACTAAAGGATAGAAGGCTGGGTAAGTGAGCGCATCCCGGCAAGCTGGCCTGAGCAACCGGGCGGGTCCACAGGTGGCGGATAGTGGGAAGGCCTACAGGAATGTAGGTTACCTGTGAATAAGGATTCCGGAAGGTTTCTGAATATGCAGGCCTGGACCAAGGCTATGGTTCAAAGGTGAGGAATTATCCCTCCTCGTCAGTCAACCGGTTGGGGGCGGTAGAAATAACTGCTCTGACTGGGGAGACTGGGGTAGTTGGGACTTAGATCCTCACAATGCTACTCTCACCTCCCAGGTGAACCAAGGGCAATGCGACAGTGAAGTATGGGCGGGAAACTACCCTAACGACACAGTTGTAAAAAAGAGAGTAAAGCAGGCTGTTCGCTTCATGAGAAACAGTTAATAATGTCCTGAACTTGGGGTGTGCTTCAAGGTCAGTGACTGAATACCCAATCCAAGGTGGAAGGCATCGTGCCGAAGGATGAATGGCTGCAGGGTATAAAATGCAGTTGAACACAATCCCCTTGAGGAACCAGACAAAACCTCTTTGTATGTTGTCTTGCCAGGGTAGTGGGGGCTCTACTCTGGTCGACCGTTATTTCCCCCATACTCGTGGAACGTTAATGGACCAAGTAAGTAAAACAATTGATTTCGAGACTGCACAGACAGTGGGAGCCAATGAGACGGCAAACCGTGAGTCTGTAGCAGATGTGTCAACGGCAACCATCACTGGGGGTGCGGGGGCGGCTGTTAAGCTGCCGACTGCAGAAACCGGTGAAGTGGCTGTAGAGTTGAGCACGCTGTCTAGTCCTGGGGCTGCTCTGCGGACCCAGGCGACTGCAAATTAAGCAGATCAATGATCAAGATCCTCCAAGTGAACCTACAGCATAGCAGGGCGGCGAGTGCTGTCGTGTGTAGCATGCTGGACTTGGGGAGAGGTGGACTTGGTTCTCATCCAGGAGCCATGGATTTCTGGAGGACGAATATGCGGGCTGGCGACATCTGGAGGTAAGTTGTTGTATGATAAGGACTCCGGTGTTCCCAGGACGTGTGTCCACGTTAGGAGGGGGTTGAGTGCTTTTGTACTAACGGACCTCTGCTGCAGGGACTTAATAGCAGTGACGGTGGAGCTGCGGGCGGAGGGGAGGATGAAGAGGCTGATCCTTGTCACGGCATATCTCACCTTTGACTATGCGGGGGCTCTACAAACACAAGAGCTGAGGAGGCTGGTCGAGCACTGCGGGGCTGTGGATGAGGAGCTGCTGGTGGGGATGGATGCTAACTCTCATCACACTTCGTGGGGAAGTACAGGTAACAACACTAGAGGTGAGGAACTTTTAGCTTATCTTAGCTCTAAGAATTTGCTAGTCTTAAATCAGGGGAAAGAGCCGACGTTTGTCACTAGGGCCAGACAGGAGGTCCTGGACATTACGGTGGCATAGAACCAGACGGCTAGGTATGTACTAAACTGGCATGTGTCGGATGAACCATCTTCTTCTGACCACAGACATATTGGGTATGATATCTCTCTAAATCCAGCCATGCTTCGGCCAACCAGGGATCCAAGAAGACCAGACTGGGACTCCTACAGGAGGGACCTGGGAGTTCGAATTGAGGAGGCTGGATTGGAGTATGGTGGGAGGAGAGAGCTAGAAGACTCTGCCGCATTGGTTGGCGAAGCTATAGTAGAATCCTATACTGATAACTGCCCTATTAGTGAGGGGAGAAAAGTAGGGGATCGGTCATGGTGGAACAAGAAGCTAGCCAAACTTTGGAAGACCAACAGGAGACCCTTTAATAGAGCAAAAAAGACCCTACAACAGGGCAATTAGAGAAGCACGCAGGAAGTCCTGGAAGGAGTTTTGTCAAGAGATTGACAAAACTCGGGAAGGGGCACGACTGCATAAAGTGCTCTCTAACGACCCAGTTAACCCGGTGGGGATGCTAAGAAACCCACTGGGAAATATAACAAAAACT
This sequence comes from Prosapia bicincta, assembly GCA_036971475.1. Lineage (NCBI taxonomy): Eukaryota > Metazoa > Arthropoda > Insecta > Hemiptera > Cercopidae > Prosapia > Prosapia bicincta. The sequence goes on along the minus strand of JBAIZL010000004.1, from coordinate 240,003,071 downwards.
GCAGGGGAAACTGTGGAAGAATTAATCAGAACACATTTCCCTTCCAGTACTCTGAGGAAACTTGGGGGAGCAGACACTGAACCAGTTGACAAACTCTCCACAGGACGTGGTAAGAGGGAGGACTGGGAAGTGGCAAGGAGGATAGTAACTCCACAAAGGGTAAGATGGGCTATTGGCACATTTAAACCCTACAAATCTCCAGGTCCAGATGGGATCTATCCTGTGCTGCTTCAGCAGGGAATGGATTTGCTGGTACTGGTACTTACTAAATTATACAGGCTAAGCATTGGTTTAGGGCTTGTGCCGGAAACCTGGAAACCTAGTAAGGTGGTCTTTATACCTAAGCCCACCGGTAACCAATCGGAAGGGAAAGGATACAGACCTATTACACTCATGTCCTTTGTTCTTAAGGGACTTGAAAAACTGGTTGATAATCATATTAGGGGGGGGGGGTGCTTTGGCCATAAAACCACTGCATTAGAACCAGTATGCTTATCAACCGGGGAAATCCTGCGAGGGAGCTCTCCATCAAGTGTTTGGTAGGATTGAGCAAATGATCGCCAAGAAAACGTTGTGCCATAAGTGCCTTCCTCGACACTGAATGGGCTTTAAATAACCCCTCAGTGGAGACGATGGTAAGTGGTGCAAGACGTCATGGAGTGGATGCAACCACTTGTGGTTGGATAAGTTCCATGTTAACAAACAGAAGCATTTCTGTAGAGGTGGCAGGGGAGGTAAGAAGGGCGGAGACAAGTCTGGGCTGTGCACAGGGGGGGGGGGGTTCTCTCTCCTCTGTTGTGGTGCCTAGTGGTTGACAACCTTATTGAACTCCTGAATGAACAGGGGTACTTCTGTCTAGGATATGCGGACGACATAGTTGTTCTGATCCTGGGCAGATTCCCTGATACAGTCCTTGAGGTAATCAGAAATCCTCTACGACTGATTGAAGAGTGGTGTAAAAAGGAGAACCTTAGGGTAAAACCAAAAAAGACTGCTCTCATTAACTTCACCAGACAGCGAAAAGATCTAACGACCAGGATGCCCCGCTTGTTTGGTGAATACCTTGAGTTTGTTTGGGAGGTGAAGTACCTGGGAGTTACTCTGGACAAGAAACTCACCTGGAAGCCACATCCTGAGAGGACAGTTAACAGGGCCAAAAGGGTACTGATGACTGTGAGAAGAATGGTGGGTAAGAAATGGGGACTGAAGCCATCAATGATGCACTGGATGTATCTAAGGGTGATTAGACCTATGATTACCTATGGAGCTCTGGTGTGGTGGACAAAGGCCAACCAGGCACAGACAAGAGCTAAACTGAGCTATATCCAGAGATTGGCCTGTCTGTGCACACTGGGAGCGATGTCAACTACACCAGGTGCAGCAATGGAAGTAATGCTTAACCTCCCTCCCCTTGAGCTTGTCCTTAGGGGAGAGGCGAAGCTGGTGGCATGGAGATTGCGCAACTCGAGCAACTGGGCTAACTTCCCAGATGTCTCGGGACATATGAGTATCGAGTGCGTGGTCAAAGAACCCGTCTTGGAAATGGGCAGCGACCACATTACTAATGTTTGCACCTGATCAGGTCCACTAAACTATGATGGAATGGTCAGGGACATTAATGGCTCCAGGATGGACTTCGGCACTGGAGCGGGGGTGTATTGTAAAAACCCAAGGGTAGAACTAGTTTTTTCCTTGGGGAGGCATACCTCTGTCTTTCAGGCCGAAGTATATGCTATAAATGCCTGTCTGGGAGAGATAGCGAGAAGGGAAACACACGGGACCAGAATTGCTATTTTCTCCGACAGTCAGGCAGCAATTAAGGCACTAAACGGACACGTGGTCACCTCGGCCATAGTCAGGGAGTGCCTAATTAACCTACAAGCTCTGGCAAGGCACAATAAAATCAAGATAGGTTGGGTGCCACGGCATAGGGGAATACTTGGAAATGAAGCCGCAGATGCGCTGGCCAGGGAGGGGTCTTCGACTCCCCTGATTGGACCGGAGCCTGCGGTAGGTATTTCCAAATCCATGGTCAAGATGACAGTGCGAAGGTGGATGGCTGAAAGACACTGTGAGCACTGGATCAGGTCCGAAGGGATGAGACACAGTAAGCTAACCCTTAGGAAACCTTCCTTGGGGCTGCAGAAGAGTCTCATCTATCTGTCTAGGCAGGAATTGAGGATAGCCGCAGGTCTACTCACGGGACACTGTGGACGAAGGAAACATTTACATAAAATGGGTATCTACAAAGATGAACCAGTGTGCAGATTATGCGGGCAGGAACTGGAGACTGCCACACACATTATTTACAGATGTGAAGTACTTGCTGAGAGGCGCTTCAACCTCTTTGGTGATGGAACGGCTTTGGTGGATGCTGAAGGTAAAACTCTAGTCAGGAAACTCCTAAGCCTGGTAAGAGGGAAGGGGTTATTTGACTAGATCAGGGAGGTAAGTACAATATACCTTAAGGTAGCAGTGCTTCGGGCAATTCAAACCCGCTCCCAAGTTAAAAAAAAAAAAAAAAAGTGAGCGCATGATCGGCGGTGGTGAGGTGGTGTGCAGGCCCGATGCAACACACACACACACATATATATATATATATATATATATATATATATATATATATATACATATACACACACACATACACACACATTTATATATATATATATATATATATAAAGAACTAAGTCATAATACAAATACAAGAATTATAATTGAATATACAATTCAAAGCTTTTCGTTTGCTAACAGTACCAACATCATCAGGAATATTAAACAGTTGTGATATATATATATATATACTCACACTATTACCCTACGTTTCTTCATTTTCGATCATTATATGTGACGCATCTGATTCTCAGATGATTGTCAAAAATGAGAAATCGTAATTAACGTTCTCGAAAGTCAACCACAAATATACCAAGCAAGATTCTTGATTATATATATATATATAAAGCGTAAACGATATATTGTGATTAGTTTTTATATGCATGCTATGATACAATTTAAAATTTCTCGATTGTACTTGAGGTTTCAACATACAGTTTTTTCAAGTTGTATTATACTAACAAAATCTCTTTTATATATTCAGCTAATACATATTTAATTATTATTTTTAAGAGAATTATTAATATACAAAAAGGTTTTAAAACTCTATCGATTAAACTGTATGTCAGTCTTTTCAAATATATGTTTATTTTTAAGAAAGATACATATAGTCTACAGTTCCTAAATGTTGGAAAAGTGATTACCTTATGAATATAACCTATAGTAACATATTTGATAAATAAACTTCTAATATGAGCAAAACTAGATGTGACATATTTGTATTCTTGAAGATAATTGTATTAAATACTTCTGAAAATATGTATACTGCACGATAAAGAGAAAAACGTAACAGTCTGCATTTTAATTCAATTTCTGCAATTGACCAGATGTATTTATACCATCTAAAACTGTTCACGTGGTACCAATAATGCTAAAAGAAAGACAAGCAACTTGATGAGCAATTAAATTTGAAAAATGACAATTTTCTGCTAAGCGAGGCAGGAAGTAAACAGCTCTCACTTGTCCAATAACATTTAATTACGAGCTTCGCGAGACTGGTTATTATTAACGCTACATTAGTGATTGGATAATGTTCACAATCGGTAGTGAATGTCAGAAATCAGTCTAGAGAAACAAAGCTGATTAAAATAGTCCATTATTTGTTAAATATCGGTAGTTTTGCAGTGTATTAATAACAATTACATAAGGTAAAAGCGTAATTTGTAACAGTTATCACATTGTATGCCTGTGTCGGTTGTATATATATATATATATATATATATATATATATATATATATATATATATATATATATATATTAAATACGTTTTCTTGTTTAATAATTTAAAACAACACAGGTTATTCAAATACAAGAATATTTATTATTTTAAATCCAAAGCTTTTCGTTGGCAAACAGTACCAACATCATCAGGAATGAAAATATATATATATATAAATATATATATATATATATATATATATATATGTGTATACCTTTTTTATACTCGAACATTTATATTTATATATATATATTTTAAAACAACATAGGTTATTCAAATACAAGAATATTTATTATTTTATATCCAAAGCTTTTCGTTGGCAAACAGTACCAACATCATCAGGAATGAAAATTTTCATTCCTGAAGATGTTGGTACTGTTTGCCAACGAAAAACTTTGGATATAAAATAATAAATATTCTTGTATTAGAATAACCTATGTTGTTTTAAATTATTAAACAAGAAAACGTATTATATATATATATATATATATATATATATATATTTTTTTTTTTTTTTTTTTTTTTTTTTTGGACCAGCTATTCTTTATTTTTTTGGTATGTAACATCTTAGCATAGCATAGGTCATTAATTTTCCTTTATCGTATAAATTCAGCAAGTATTTTATTTAATAACACGTGAATTATTTTTACAATATGCTAAAACGAGAACCTTCTAATCTGCACAATCTTTTAACTTCCCTCTCAACATTTTATGAGGTTCGAATAACAAAGATTTAGTGGGTTTTAATTCTGGGATAAATTTATCACCAATCATAACAGTTGTTAAGCATTAAAACGCCGACTCGGCTTATAGGTATTAACCTTGAAACTAAGATGGATTACAACATCATACAGTTCAGAATGTTATTCGAGAGTAAAATATAGTGAACTATTTAAATAAAATATTTTTAAATCATTAAAAGAGACACTTAATTTTAAAATATTTTTTTTATAGATAAAATAGAAACACTGAGTCATAATGTTAGGATTCACTATTACGTAAATAATTTATGTACATGAACATGTACCGCTTTTTGAACCAATGGACTGACGTTGACTACAGCGTAATACTATATAGCGAAACATAGTCACAGTAAACACTAATGATAATTCAATAGTCTTTAGGCTGTAGTAATAATAATAAAAGTAAACAATTAAGTAAACTTAAAGATAATTAATTAAGCCTAATTAATTCTGTCACATTTTTAAATGACTCTCAAATTCGATTGAGTAATATTTATCCTAGCTTTAAGGTGATTAGAGATTTATTGGCTGATTTGTCTCTAATCATTATCAATTACCCCACAACCTAATGTAATGACGACCCTACAATTTAGTTATTTTGCAAATTGTTATTTTTCATACACTTCATAGATCTTCGTGGTTTTAACACCTCGTAGCGCCACTAAATTATGTGAAGAGTGTGTAGTATTACTTGTGTCCAGGTCTTAAATTACAATGATACGTTACACACACTTACTATTCGTGGTAAGTTTAGGGGTCTTAACGATTAGTAGAAGGTGTCTTGCGAGGAATCCAGATTTACGTTAACTCTAAAATCGTTACACTAAGTAGTTGTAAAGTTACGTAAAAGGAATAGCGGTGCATTATATAATAATTATTTATCAACATTGTATAAAACATTCCGCGTTAATATCTTCACTAGTTCCTCGAGTCCTCACAAGAGGCACGTAGTGCATGCGTATGGCCATGTATTCACAAACACGTATAGGTATGAGGTTGTGTGTGTGTGTGTAGGTGTGTGTGTGTGAGCGCGCGCGCGCGCGCGCGTGTGTGTGTGTGTGTGTGTGTACGCGCGCGTGTGTGTGTGTGTGTGTGTGTGTGTGTGTGTACGCGCGCGTGTGTGTGTGTGCGCACGCGCGCGTGTGTGTGTGTAGGTGTGTGTGTGTGAGCGCGCGCGCGCGCGTGTGTGTGTGTGTGTGTACGCGCGCGTGTGTGTGTGTGTGTGTGCGCGCGCGCGCGCGCGTGTGTGTGTGTGTGTGTACGCGCGCGTGTGTGTGTGTGTGTGTGTGTACGCGCGCGTGTGTGTGTGTGCGCACGCGCGCGCGTGTGTGTGTGTGTGTGTGTGTGCGCGCGCGCGTGTGTGTGTTCATGTCATTCAAAATATTTTTAAAATTTATTTTCTATAGTATATTAGTGTATAGTGGTCCGTATATCAATGTGTACCCCGTTGTATGTATATTGATTGTAAGGTAATGATAAAAACGACAATTGATTGTTTTGTTAGATACTTTCACTTCAAATATAATACTAAGTTAGCTTAGAAAACCTCAGTCTGTAAAATCTATTACTTTCAAAATGAAATTTTATTTACAAACATGAAAAATTAGAAGAAATTAGGTAATTAACGTTTCGTTGTATACAATGGAATCCATATTTCAGAGTTTGTTGCCTGCTGTAACATTCAAGATTCTGCATTCCTTTAGTACTCTGCAAGTGCCCTGTATCTCATTTCATATTTACGGGATCGTAGACTCAGTTGGACTTGAAATATTGTCAGACAAAATGTATGTAGTACTGAGCTCTTTCTTACGGAAAATAAAATGTTAGAATTTAGTTTTGTCATTTTGAAATCTATTTCAAGCAATGAATTTTTCATGACTCTTTTTGAAATAGAAATGTTGCTTGCTTGCCAAAAAAAGGGCCTTTTTTTCTTATCCTCACTATATTACAACAAAGCATATTATTATTTTTTAAATAAAAAAAGTATATTTGTTGCATTTTCCTATAACTCACGATTAGACTTATTATAAAACTCCTATGAATTATATAGCGTAACTTGACTTTTTGGCGTTACTACCTCAAAATCCCCCTCAACGTCATCAACTACCTCAATTGACTCTATTCATAAATTACCAAATACACAGTAAAGCTGTGAAACCAATAGGACCTATCTCGCTTATTTAAGCAAAATAATAACGGATGGTCTTATTTAGAGCGTTTGAGAGTAAGAGATTTGATGATTTTTATAAATGGAAGAAAAAGTACTTAGTTCTTGACTCAACGTTAAAGAGGAGACAAAGGGACAATTACTAGTAGTTCAAAAAATTCGTAATACACATAAAAAGACATGATTAATTAAAGACAGTAAAAGATACTAGATAACGTGTAAATTCTTGTCATTGAACTGGAGGGAGCTCAATCATTTTATATATTGTCAAATGTAAAAATTTACAGTGTCCTTATTATGTACAAGGGAACGTAAAATAGCACTGCTGCTTGTATTGGGTGAAACATTTATGAATAAAAGTGTCACGTAAATAGTCGAAAGTTGTGGTAACTTGAGGCAGTTCTTTCGCTATTACTCATTCTTAGAGTTACATTTCATGTTTTATAAAGTCAAAGACAGATAAAAAAAACAACTCACAAAGTAAAAACATATTCTTTAGATCTTACCTATTTTGTAAATATTCAAAAAAACGTTTCAGTTTAAAACCACTAAATGTATGCAAAATTAAATTGAAAAACAATCTCTAAAAATATAATTATTGGTTGCACATTTTTCGTTTACTAAACATACATTTATCATGATAGCGTAGTTTTACTAAAAAGTAACATTTGTAGTTCTTTTTTCAAAGTAATAAATTTGAAAGGGTCATTTTATGTTCCTTCTTAAGGTTTACATTAATCGAACGTTTTTTTCTAAATTTAAAAAACGATGAAAAAAGGTTTATCATTAACCTTCTTCATCTATCAAAATAATTTACTGATTGCTTTTTGAGCCTTATAAATCAATTCATTTAGTTGTATTACCCACTGTTTTTTTTTTCAAAAAGGTTTTAATGTAAAATAACATCCGTTTAGTTTACAAAGAACTAATCACCTTTTTAGTTTACTAAGTAACACTCTCAATTCATCTACTTTAAACAAACCACTGACTTGTATTATATCATGATGGAGTCTTTCAGGGTTTTGCTTTCTAGACTAAAGAGACAAATAGTTCTGCGTAAAGTTAACGGACATTTGATTATTTCGAACAGATATCAAGCATATTTCTGTAAGAACAGTTATACGTCGAATATTGGTGTAAACAAATATGGAATTTCAACATAGAATTTATTGGAAACTTGGTACAAGACTAAATACAACAGCAAGATAGACTAATCTATTGATCATTTCTTAAGAGATTTTTTCTATGATTCTGTCAAAGGGTTAACGGATCGGACAAGAGGCTAAATTGATCAAATAATTCTCTCCCACCCAATTATCTCTCTCAATAAAGTTCCATTTCAATGCTTGTTGCTATTATAAGGAATGGTTTGCAAGCTACTTGGCATGCAGGATAAGCAACAATATTACCAGTTATTAGTTTTGGGATTTTATATACTTTCAATCAAGTTTGGTTTGACGTGTGATATTTAACATTTCGGTTGAGTTGTTGAAAGTGAAAAGAATAGTTTTGCCGTTTTCTGCAAGATAAACAAAAACAGAAAAACGTAGGTGAATTGTAAACTAGTAATTAAAAATAAAGCAAAACTACTATTATAGATGTTTACTGCACTTAAACACCTCATCTGCCCGTTTTATATGGTTATAGACGTCATAGGAAACAGACTGAACCTTCCAATGTCTGATGAGATTATTTTGTTTAAATTAAAGTCATTTTTATTATATTGCATTCAAGTGCTCATCAGTCAAATACCAGCGTATATGAAATAAAATACAGTTAAATAGTGTTTTTGAAGTAAACGTAGCAATTGAGTGACTCAAATGTACAACTTTTAATTTGACATTGGTCAATCCCAGTCTATTTTTCTCCAACCAAATAAAGATGTCAGAAATGGAAACTATTGATTACTATGCGTTCGAAATAAAACTTTTTTAACCTCATGAAAAGCTACATATGTTTGGAATTGAAATTTTAAATTTATACATAATAATGAAGTTAATTTGGATATATTACCACACGTGTAGTGCAGAAGTCTAGGGTAGGTACCAAAACAATATAGATATGGGAGTTCTAATTATAAAATGTAAAGGTCATTATTTTTGTTCAAGGCTTAAGAAATTGTATTTCTCCTCTATTTCTAACAAAAAAAAAAATACTAATCATTTCAAAATAATATATTTGCAGACATTCAAATCTATGCAAATAACTATTGTACCCAGATTTGTTGAAACAATATTTGATATTAAGTTAATTAGAGCTTAGTTTCTGAGAATAATTGACAAGAGCAAATATTAAAAGAGTTTACTGAAAATCTCACTATACACTATTTTAATAATACATACAGACTAATCACGATTAAAATATCGCCTTCTTCATTTTTTGGCCACTACTGATTAGTAGGTAATGAGGTGAGTATTATGCAATCACTGAAAAAATCGAAATCGTCATCGAAAAAATAGTCTGTATGGATTAATAAACGAGTGTATAGTAAGGATTTGAGTGGACTCTTTCAATATGAAAATATTTGATCTGTAAAGCTACGCATATTGTATACAAATAAATTATTAGAACAGGCCCAATTTTAAATTATTAAATTTAAAGGCCCCCATTTTAATTTAGCTGAAATATTACTCATATAATCATGATGTACAATCAACCCATTTATAATCCTTCTGTGTCGTTCCAAAGATACTAATATTATTCTTGGCATCACTGCCTCCTATCATTGTAATCTGTGCCAATTTCACTTTCAAATGCCCAGTATCAAAATGTCTCGTGAGCTGACCGCAGGAAATTAAACACCAATATTTAATTCAAATGAAGGGTGTGTTTTCCAAGAGATCATAAACGATTTCGCTTTCTATCCATGATATGTTCTCTCTGAAAACATCATATGTAATATAATAACGGTTTTTAACTCTTTGATGTCGTGATACCGCCAAGTACTCAGAAGCATTTTTCCAATTAACGAACGTTATCATTTTATATGTACAATTTACAACAGTTCTAATTTTGTTAAAATATTACTTTGTAAAAAATTGTAAATTATTTAAAAAAAAATTTTTATGGTCATATTTAAATACTCGTAGTTATTATATTTTCCAAGAAAATTTTATCCCAAATTATCTGTAATGCATATGTAAAGTATTCATTGAATACTATACATAGATTAAATTAAATTAAAAGCGCAACAAAGTCAAATCATGCACTCAATATCTGATCCTCATTATTACGACCATATCTTCAAAGTTTCTTCTAATTTCAATTATACTTTTTAAATATATTCTTTTCTCGTAATTTCGTTCCTGTGCGTACTAATATTTATCTAATGTCTTTAATTATGAACTCTTCAAGTGCATGATTGACATCATATAATGTTCTGATGGCATTTTAGTTTTATTGGCGTTACAACATTCGTCAGGTTCGGTCAAGCGTGGCTCTTCACTCAAGGACACTGTAAGTAAATGCCTTGTGTAAGACAGCTATGTGAGTAGTTTAAAAGACTCAATCAAACTTTTATGAGTTGAAAAATTAAACAACATATAATAACTACATCCAAATAATCTATTAGTTTATGCTTGGACGTTATGTTTCCAATTTCTAATGATTAATATTCCAATCGCTTTGCTAAATCAAATCAATATAAGTAAATTTTAATAGCAAATACAAATTTCTGCTCCTATATTCGTTGGCTTCTTCATTGTTGGTGTGTAATTTTTGTTGCTCTCAACTGTTTCATGCTTTTTATGCTTGTTAGCTTTGGAACACTTCTTTAACTTCTTGGATCTTATTCTCTTTAAAATCTTCTTAGGTCATTCGCTCATTACATCCCGAACTCCACTTTTTCAAATTTCACAGTGCTTAGTCAAATTTATTCACTGCATCTACTTTGTTTCGATTATCATAATGGTGTTTTTTCTCCTGAGAACCCGTGTCGATTTTTCTTTTCGCCTTTTCCCCAATGTTTTGATACACTTTCTTTCTGTATTATCTGTTGCACAGTTCTTCCTAAAAGTCTCAAACTGCAATTTTTAGGTTTTATTTCACTTTTAGTTATCCGTACGTGTTGCTTCAATGTCCTTCTTGGCTAGTCTTTATTATTTTAATGACACTTATTTGTACATTTGTATGATCCCATATACTTTATCACGGGTTCAGTAATATTGTAGACAACATATCCACATCTATTTGATTATATAAATTAATATATAAATAGTTATAGAATTTTATTCACTCTCCACCTGTCTACAGACACGTAATTCGTATTACCTTCATACTTGTGGAAATGTTTATTAGCATTTTTCAATACACATACCCACACACATACACACACACACACACACACATATATATATATATATATATATATATATATACATTTACACATAAAAATATATTATGTTTTCTTGTGTAATAATCAAAAACAAATTAGGTTATTCATATACGAATTATTTTTTATATCATATTCAAAGCTTTTCGTTGGTCAACAGAACCAGGATCATCAAGAATGAATAATACAATAATGCAAGATATAGAACATATTTTATATTAGAAATAGAATAGTTGCTAAATTCTATGTTTGCTACATTCATAATATGTTTTACATCTTCCATTATTGTATTATTCGTTCCTAATGATGTTGGTACTATTGAACAATGAAAAGCGTTGAATATAAATTAATAAATATTTCATTTATTGGAATAAACTGAGTTGTTATATATATACGTGCGTGTGTGTGCTTCTTTGTGTATATTAGGCCATTATTTTTCTCCTTATTGACTTATATACCGTAACTTTAAAAAATCATTAAAAAAGTGTTCTAAGTGTAATAAATTGTTCAACAAATTATATGCAAACTGCACTAGCCACATAATCCGTAAAATGTAATGAGATTACTACGTATTATACGTATAGTTGGGGAATATATTAAAGTAGAAAAGTAATGAAACCACTTAATGCAATATTTTTTCAAAATGTTTACATTAATGTTTTTTGAAATATTTTATAAAGTAAAATACATAATTGTTATTTTTACTCAACAGGAATATTTCTTCAAAAAAAAAAAAAACTCCGTTATGTGTATACTCTGTTTCGTGTAAAATATATTTATTATATGTTTATACAACAACATAATGATTTAGGTTTCAATATTTTAAATTTATAGATATAACATCTTTTATAGTTATGCCTGGGCTCGAAGAAGGCTGTTAAGTTTTTTTTGTGGGTGGGGCTTTTTAAATTTTATTTTGGGGCATAACTTCGTTTTTAGCCTTACTAGGGCGGTGTGACAAGGACATAATTTTTATTATTTCTTGGGCAGAAATATACTTGCAATAAAAAAATATTTTGCTCTGTGTTTATTTTACTCTTTTGTAAACATTTGAATGCCAGACAAGTTGAATGAATTATTGTCTGGGAATCATAAAACGTATGTTGTTATATTAATTTAACACTACTGCACAGTCTAACAAATTCAATAGTCTAGTCATTTGATCTCTGTTCACTTATTATTATAGCCTTTCACCAACTCATTTCAAACCTGTTGTTCCTTATATAAAGAAGTGATAGTATTAAAAACATGAAATAAAAAACCTGTTGTTTTTAAAATAACTGTTTCTTTAAAGATTTGTTTAAAGTTTTTACTGTAGAATAAAGTCCTTAGACATTCAAATAGAACTACGACTAAATTTAATGTAAATCTAATTTCTGCTAAACTTTAAAACTGATTGATGAGGAAACGTGACAATCATGTAGAGTTTTGCAATCTGAAATATATTTATGCATGAAAGCATCTTTTGTGTTTCTTGATTATTAGTTTGATCAAGTCTCATAATTATTTTTCTTTACGTAGTAAAAAGGAATTCGCTGACTAAAAAAGTGACTTATTAGCTACATATATAATGCTGCTTGAAAATTTTCAGGCCAGTTATAATTCGGTTTAAATATTAGAAAGCCAGGGAAGACAAAACAATTGCATGAACCTATATAAGAGACATATTTACATTCAAAACGTATACATTGTTTCAAAAGACTTCAGACTTTTAGTCGGAGTTTACAAAATAGACTACCTATAGCTATAAAAATGAATTATATTTTATTTCTTCATTCTTATGGTGTAATCATGTCGTAGATTAAAATAAGTAATGACTTGGGTCGTTATAGGATTATAATCTCATTATTTGCTTGGAGACATTAATTTTAAATTATTAAAATTTTTATATAAGTGGCTTTTAAAATTGACAAGTAGTATAGACCGTTTCTTTTATCTATGGTAAAATACCAAAGTAAATTTCTCACATATTGTGTCATCATATGGAAAACTGTTCTAAATATAACAGTCATTAGATAGCTAAAGGATACGGCAATACAAATTATTTGAACGTGAAACGGTTTTCGAGAGGGAATACAAAAGCCTTTGACGGACAAAGGATGTATCTCGGCATCTGCTACGGACAAAAGCGGAGAAGGTTCATCACACTATACACAAAAGGGAAAGATTTCAAAGAGAAACATTAATCCGAAATCCTGTCAGGCAAGTGCAAATAAAGAATTGGCTTAAAGGTTGTAAAGAAAGTGGAGGAGAACACTAACATTAAACATAAAGTCCCGTAAATAACTTCTAAAGAAAAAACAACTATGCATTACATCGTTTATTATTAATTGGATATCTACAAATTACATACAACCGATACTAATTACTTTTTCTCGTCCTATCGTTAGAGTAAATATTAATAAAATGACATTAAATTACTACTACCAATGATAAACTGGGTAGATTTGAATTGTTTTAAGAAAAAGTGTCAGATCTAAAAAGAAAGATTACACATTAAATTTAAATTTATTTTTTACAATAAAATTCAAATTATCTGTAGTTGGCTATAGGCTCTAATTAACGTATTTAATAATATTAGGATTCATTTCTTATTGTGCAATACTTTTAAACCATACTACTGAAGTTATAAATAAAAATAAATATATTTTAAATTAGTATTAATTTTAAATCAGTTATTTAATAAAGAAATCAAATTGGAAAACGTGTATCGTAATAAATACACAAAAACCTCTTAACCACAAACTTTCTTTATTTTACCCTTATGTACATTTCAGTTACAAAGTAACCATCTTCAGAGGGATAACGTACAAAGACTGATTAGTTTTCTTAACATTTTTTTCAATTAATACAAACTTTATTTTTCATCAAATATGTATTTTTTGTCAAAGCTATCATTGTATAATTTCTTTTCCAATTTATATCTAATTCATTTTTTCACTTTAAATACATGCAACTTATTTCGTCACTATATATTATATGAATAAAATTTTGACTTACCTAGAAATACGTTTATTATTTATGACAACATTTATAAATCAATATAGTTTTAAAATCACGGGTAAAGGTGATGGTAAATGTTATTTTTTATTAAGTTTTTTTTGATAAAATGTATAGATGCTTTTATTATTTATTCAAAAATCGGTCAAGAACTATTGTTAGTTCACTTGCCTTTTATTGTGTTTTTTTTCACAGGTTGATGATCCAGCATCTAGTTTTGGATGTTCATTAAACCGCTGTTATCCTGTGTGGATGAAGTCGCCCTTCTGGAAATAATGGTAGAGCCCTGTAACTCCTCTTATGGAATATCTCGTGAAATCAACACATTTACGAAGCGAACATACACTGAACCAAATTTGTTAAGTTGTGAGTTATATTATTGTAAAAACAATAAGCGTTCGAGTAATTTCTCCAGAAGGAATTCGATGGAGAATGTAAATAAAAACGGCCTTCATGATAGTCGCGCAAAGCACTAAATCTTTGAACCAATCATTGAATATTTAACGTTTTGTACAGATGTAATAAAACAGTGTGACTCTCAGAAAATTTATTAGAGAAGTCCTCAATGTGTTCCTAGCACGGAGTTTTATAGATTCCTCAAATGGGCTGCAACAACTTTATATTGATGACCAATGAAACTGCCGCTATATCATATATATATAAAGAACTTAGTCAAAATACAATTACAAGAATTATAATTGAATTTACATTCGTAAGGAATAAACATTAGTTTAATTTGAATTGTTTAATATTCCTGATGATATTGGTACTGTTAGCCAACGAAAAGCTTTGAATAGTAAATTCAATTATAATTCTTGTATTTGTATTTTCACTAAGGTCTTTATTATTACACAAGAATACATATTGCGATATATATTTATATAGAATATCAAATGTGTTTTCCTGTTAGAATATTTTTAAGAACAAATAATATACACAAATACAGGAATATTTAATTTATTGAATAATAAACTCAAAGCTTTTCGTTACATTACCAATATCCTCAGGAGTTACAATACTAAGAATCATTCTTAGTATTGTAACTCCTGAGGATGTTGGTAATGTAAACCAACGAATAGCTTTGAGTTTATTGTTCAATAAATTAAATATTCCTGTATTTGTGTATATTATTTGATCTTAAATATATATATATATATATATATATATATATATATATATATATAAATATATATATATATATATATATATATATATATATACATGCTACTGCCTTACACTATACACTCATCGAAATTATAATATTTAAAAACCTTTATAAATAAAATTGTATGTATTGTTCTATGATTTTACGTTCATTGTACGAGTTTTTAAAATGATAAATCGTTAACATTTTAAGAATATTTTTATTCTTGTCTTGTGTAATCTCATCCTACTAATGATTCACATTAAAAGCATTTTGGTGTCTTTTTTTATTATTTTGGTTTGCTTTACCTTAAATTATTCAAGAGCCATTATATTTTGTAGTAATTATTTAGTTAGATAATTGTTTAACTACTGTTTATAATTTCATAAGTTTAATGTTCCATCCGCTTTACCTGCTGAGTATTATTATATAATGTACCCATTATGTTGCAATTACTATTTATAAAAGCATACTAGCAACGGTTTGTGTGCCTAAAGAGTTTGGTTCGGATCTGTAAATTTTAATGGTTTAAAACTTGTAAGATTGAAGGTGTAATACATCATTTGTAGTGGAAGTAGTAAGCTACAACCTTATACAAAATGTAGAAGCACAATGCATCGTTATGGAATGTTACTCTAAAATAAAACCTGTTGTCAGGCTTAAGTCTTTTTTATGTAAAGGTTTGCTTGTACAGACTCAAGTCTACTTGTAAGGCACTGCTATTAAATAGCAATAATTTTGAACTTATTTGAATTTAAACTTGACTTAATTTGCTACAAACAAATTAGCTAGCATGCTAAAAACTTACATATTTGCTGTTTTAAATTTTTAATTTTATAATGTGGTAAACACCATTTGGGAATTTATCTATATATTTGTAATCATGGGCTCTTTAGCGCATTAGAATGATATTTTTTTAAATATATTTTTTAAAACTACAAAGAGATCAAACCTAAACATCCTAGCCAACCTTAAAACACTTTAGGATATGCCTCAATATTTGTATAGACAGGAAAGTTTTATAATTCGTTTTGCTATTAGTATACATTTCCTAGTTTAATTAATTAACATTTCCAATTTAACAAAATCTCTATCATTTGCCATTTCTTTGAACAAAGCTTTGGTAAATGCCTTTCTATAGCCGAAAACAAAATACACCACACTAAGCAGCAAAGGATGGGTATGAGACACTCCTCCCGAGGTGTTTATTAAGGCTTTCTTATCGCAATTAACATTTCACTCTCTCATTTAACTACACGCCCTGGCGCCTTAATGACTGAATCTGCCTCCTACGTTGCTAATTAGGAAAAGCTCTGTAGATAACTAGACTACTGCTTAGAGTCTCTATAATGATCATATTGCGTTTGATGTTAAAAGTGTTTTGTTTTAGAAGGCGGGTTGTTACGTTACTAGGTGTTTATGAGACCTTCCTTTTTGTGCTTTATATTTAAACCGTAGTAGAACTGATAACATTAGTAGAAAAACATTTTATTGTGAAATAAAAGCATATTATAAACAATTGATGCTTCAAGACACAAAACTAAAAAGTGATTTATAGAGTTTAATTAAATTATAAATACACACATATATATATATAAATAAATATATATATATATATATATATATATATATATATACATATATATACATGTATATATATATATAAGGTAAAACCAACTAATTAAAAAAAATATAACTATTACTGATTTCTGTTAACCTAATTTTATGTACACGATATGCATTAAAATGGCTCTTCAGAGCAAAATACATATTAAAATAGAGCTAATAAAAAGCTGTCGAAAATCAACCAAAAATTTCTACAGTTCTTCTATTTTACTGTTAACTTAAGTGTCAATATATTTGGAACCCCAATTTTCAATTAACGTTTTTAATAACTATTTACATTCTTGAATATATGCAAATTGTACAATAAATAAGGATTCTAAAAAAAAATATTTGTATAATTATGAATATATTTTTACAATATATATCATTAAACTAAAATGTGTTTGCATTTGATTCTTGCTTATAGGTTTCTGGTGTTTTCGTAAATGTATTTTAAACATTTATTCCCCCAAGTAGTTATTTTAATTGCAATAGAGTTTCCTTTCAAGTTTTCTGTAAATAAAAATAAATTAAAGTTTTAGTATTACAACTATACTATTAAATATTAAAAAAAATAAATTATAAATAATTTTCAAAATTATAAAAATAAATGTAAAAGTATTTCGGTAACCCGGTCAACATAACCATCAAAATAGGTGTAACAATGAGGTTACAGCCAAAGGCTATGATGTAACCTACTTTCAGAATACAAATTTTCATAGGATGACATAAAAATGATTTATTACAGATTTATTAAATACATTACAATTAAAATTAGTACCTATTATCACATTCGATGGTTTGCGGTCTATTGTTATTTATAAAATTACAACGAAAGGAATCTCAAGTCTTTTTATTATTGAGATTTGATATAAAATGTAAAAGTTATTCGTACTATGAAAGGCTATCCTGCTATTTATAGGATTTAAAAAATAAAAATGATGATGAATTGATTAACGAAAAGGACGTACAGATTTATTAAATACATTACAATTAAAATTAGTAGGGTACTTATTCCTTTAATATTATCATATTCGATGGTTTTCGGTCTATTGTTATTTATAAAATTACAACGGAAGGAATCTCCTTTCTTTTTATTATTGAGATTTGATATAAAATGAAAACGTTATTCGTACTATGAAATCTATCCTGCTATTTATAGGATTTAAAAAATTAAAATGTTGATGAATTGATTAACGAAATGGGCGTACAGATTTATTAAATACATTACAATTCAAATTAGTACTTATTCCTTTAATATTATCATATTCGATGGTTTTCGGTCTATTGTTATTTATAAAATTACCACGGAAGGAATCTCATTTCTTATTATTATTGAGATTTGATATAAAAGGTAAAGGTTATTCGTACTATGAAAGGCTATCCTGCTATTTATAGGATTTAAAAAATTAAAATGATGATGAATTGATTAAAGAAATGGACGTACAGATTTATTAAATACATTACAATTAAAATTAGCAATTATTCCTTTAATTTTATCATATTCGATGGTTTTCGGTCTATTCTTATTTATAAAATTACAACGGAAGGAATCTCATTTCTTTTTATTATTGAGATTTGATAAAAAATGTAAAAGTTATTCGTACTATGAAAGCTATCCTGCTATTTATAGGATTTCAAAAATTAAAATGATGATGAATTGATTAACGAAATGGACGTACAGATTTATTAAATACATTACAATTAAAATTAGTACTTATTCCTTTAATATTATCATATTCGATGGTTTTCGGTCTATTGTTATTTATAAAATTACAACGGAAGGAATCTCCTTTCTTTTTATTATTGAGATTTGATATAAAATGTAAAAGTTATTCGTACTATGAAAGCTATCCTGCTATTTATAGGATTTAAAAAATTAAAATGATGATGAATTGATTAACGAAATGGACGTACAGATTTATTAAATACATTACAATTAAAATTAGTACTTATCCCTTTGATATTATCATATTCGATGGTTTTCGGTCTATTGTTATTTATAAAATTACAACGGAAGGAATCTCATTTCTTATTATTATTGAGATTTGATATAAAATGTAAACGTTATTCGTACTATGAAAGCTATCCTGCTATTTATAGGATTTAAAAAAATAAAATGAAGATGAATTGATTAACGAAATGGACGTACAGATTTATTAAATACATTACAATTAAAATTAGCACTTATTCCTTTAATTTTATCATATTCGATGGTTTTCGGTCTATTGTTATTTAAAAAATTACAACGGAAGGAATCTCATTTTCTTATTATTATTGAGATTTGATTAAAAATGTAAAAGTTATTCGTACTATGAAAGGCTATCCTGCTATTTATAGGAATTAAAAAATTAAAATGATGATGAATTGATTAACGAAATGGACGTACAGATTTATTAAATACATTACAATTAAAATTAGTACTTATTCCTTTAATATTATCATATTCCATGGTTTTCGGTCTATTGTTATTTATAAAATTAGAACGGAAGGAATCTCCTTTCTTTTTATTATTGAGATTTGATATAAAATGTAAAAGTTATTAGTACTATGAAAGGCTATCCTGCTATTTATAGGATTTAAAAAATTAAAATGATGATGAATTGATTAACGAAATGGACGTACAGATTTATTAAATATATTACAATTAAAATTAGTAGGGTACTTATTCCTTTAATATTATCATATTCGATGGTTTTCGGTCTATTGTTATTTAAAAAATTACAACGGAAGGAATCTCATTTTCTTATTATTATTGAGATTTGATATAAAATGTAAACGTTATTCGTACTATGAAAGCTATCCTGCTATTTATAGGATTTAAAAAATTAAAATGATGATGAATTGATTAACGAAATGGGCGTACAGATTTATTAAATAAATTACAATTAAAATTAGTACTTATTCCTTTAATATTATCATATTCGATGGTTTTCGGTCTATTGTTATTTAAAAAATTACAACGGAAGGAATCTCCTTTCTTTTTATTATTGAGATTTGATATAAAATGAAAACGTTATTCGTACTATGAAATCTATCCTGCTATTTATAGGATTTAAAAAATTAAAATGTTGATGAATTGATTAACGAAATGGGCGTACAGATTTATTAAATACATTACAATTCAAATTAGTACTTATTCCTTTAATATTATCATATTCGATGGTTTTCGGTCTATTGTTATTTATAAAATTACCACGGAAGGAATCTCATTTCTTATTATTATTGAGATTTGATATAAAAGGTAAAGGTTATTCGTACTATGAAAGGCTATCCTGCTATTTATAGGATTTAAAAAATTAAAATGATGATGAATTGATTAAAGAAATGGACGTACAGATTTATTAAATACATTACAATTAAAATTAGCAATTATTCCTTTAATTTTATCATATTCGATGGTTTTCGGTCTATTCTTATTTATAAAATTACAACGGAAGGAATCTCATTTCTTTTTATTATTGAGATTTGATAAAAAATGTAAAAGTTATTCGTACTATGAAAGCTATCCTGCTATTTATAGGATTTCAAAAATTAAAATGATGATGAATTGATTAACGAAATGGACGTACAGATTTATTAAATACATTACAATTAAAATTAGTACTTATTCCTTTAATATTATCATATTCGATGGTTTTCGGTCTATTGTTATTTATAAAATTACAACGGAAGGAATCTCCTTTCTTTTTATTATTGAGATTTGATATAAAATGTAAAAGTTATTCGTACTATGAAAGCTATCCTGCTATTTATAGGATTTAAAAAATTAAAATGATGATGAATTGATTAACGAAATGGACGTACAGATTTATTAAATACATTACAATTAAAATTAGTACTTATCCCTTTGATATTATCATATTCGATGGTTTTCGGTCTATTGTTATTTATAAAATTACAACGGAAGGAATCTCATTTCTTATTATTATTGAGATTTGATATAAAATGTAAACGTTATTCGTACTATGAAAGCTATCCTGCTATTTATAGGATTTAAAAAAATAAAATGAAGATGAATTGATTAACGAAATGGACGTACAGATTTATTAAATACATTACAATTAAAATTAGCACTTATTCCTTTAATTTTATCATATTCGATGGTTTTCGGTCTATTGTTATTTAAAAAATTACAACGGAAGGAATCTCATTTTCTTATTATTATTGAGATTTGATTAAAAATGTAAAAGTTATTCGTACTATGAAAGGCTATCCTGATATTTATAGGAATTAAAAAATTAAAATGATGATGAATTGATTAACGAAATGGACGTACAGATTTATTAAATACATTACAATTAAAATTAGTACTTATTCCTTTAATATTATCATATTCCATGGTTTTCGGTCTATTGTTATTTATAAAATTAGAACGGAAGGAATCTCCTTTCTTTTTATTATTGAGATTTGATATAAAATGTAAAAGTTATTAGTACTATGAAAGGCTATCCTGCTATTTATAGGATTTAAAAAATTAAAATGATGATGAATTGATTAACGAAATGGACGTACAGATTTATTAAATATATTACAATTAAAATTAGTAGGGTACTTATTCCTTTAATATTATCATATTCGATGGTTTTCGGTCTATTGTTATTTAAAAAATTACAACGGAAGGAATCTCATTTTCTTATTATTATTGAGATTTGATATAAAATGTAAACGTTATTCGTACTATGAAAGCTATCCTGCTATTTATAGGATTTAAAAAATTAAAATGATGATGAATTGATTAACGAAATGGGCGTACAGATTTATTAAATAAATTACAATTAAAATTAGTACTTATTCCTTTAATATTATCATATTCGATGGTTTTCGGTCTATTGTTATTTAAAAAATTACAACGGAAGGAATCTCATTTCTTATTATTATTGAGATTTGATATAAAATGTAAACGTTATTCGTACTATGAAAGCTATCCTGCTATTTATAGGATTTAAAAAATTAAAATGATGATGAATTGATTAACGAAATGGGCGTACAGATTTATCAAATACATTACAATTAAAATTAGTGCTTATTCCTTTAATATTATCATATTCGATGGTTTTCGGTCTATTGTTATTTAAAAAATTACAACGGAAGGAATCTCATTTCTTTTTATTATTGAGATTTGATATAAAATGTAAACGTTATTCGTACTATGAAAGCTATCCTGCTATTTATAGGATTTAAAAAAATAAAATGATGATGAATTGATTAACGAAATTGACGTATAGATTTATTAAATACATTACAATTAAAATTAGTAGGGTATTTATTCCTTTAATATTATCATATTCGATGGTTTTCGGTGTATTGTTATTTATAAAATTACCACGGAAGGAATCACATTTCTTTTTATTATTGAGATTTGATATAAAATGTAAAAGTTTTTCTTACTATGAAAGGCTATCCTGCTATTTATAGGATTTAAGAAATAAAAATGATGATGAATTGATTAACGAAATGGATGTACAGATTGATTAAATACATTACAATTAAAATTAGTACTTATTTATTTAATAATATCATATTCCATGGTTTTCGGTCTATTGTTATTTATAAAATTACCACGGAAGGAATCTCATTTCTTTTTATTATCGAGATTTGATAGAAAATGTAAAAGTTATTCGTACTATGAAAGATTATCCTGCTATTTATAGGATTTAAAAAAAAATGAAAAGGTAGATAGGCTCAATTTTTAAAAATATTCATAACAAATATATTTTATCAATTTTTAAAAACATAACTATGTCGATTTATTTATAATTCGAAAAGGAGTTTTACAAATGTTCTTTATTTTGATATATATATATATATATATATATATATATATATATATATATATATATATATATATATACTATAGGTAATTCATATTTAATTTTCAAAATATTTCTCCTTTTTTTCTTTGATATTTTTTCAATAATCCAAAAATACTCCAAATGAAACCTGAATTCTTTGTGTTACTATTCAATATTGGTCACAGTTATTAAATTTACCTTTAAATTATAATTGTTATTCTGGTACAAATATATCAACATTTTATTATATATTTCGTTTCCCAATTACAATACTTGGTTTTATATTAGTTATGTTTGTATAGATTTATTTTATGGTGTTTTTAAACACACTATTTGAAATGTAAGGTTTGAACGGTAATTTTAATGTTTTACTAAAACGTTTAGGCATAAAAAAACAAATAAATAGTAAATATTTCAAAATATCCAAATCAAGATATACTTAAATATTGGACCCGACACGATTTATAAATTTGAGGTAATAAAATTGTCAGCCAATCAGTCATGAGTATTAGACAAACATTTCTGTAGTGATTTCTAGGTGTATTAATATTTGGGATCAGTAATTTACAAATTTATCTTCATACATCATTAAAGGAAAAATCCATGATTATAATAAATTTTAATATTCAGTTACATGGATTTTCCCTAAATGTTAATCCTTAAACATTTTCGGTGATAAATATTTTCGTAAAATTTCTTGTTCTACTATCTAACCCAAATGTAAATTATTTCTAATGTAAAATGTTACGAATAATATAAGATATAAGCCAATATAAGTCAACGAAAAGCTTTGAATTGTGAATTCAATTATAATTCTTGTATTTGTATTTTGACTTATGTTCTTTATTAATACACAAGAATACATATTGCGAATTTATATATATATATATATATATATATATATATATATATATATATATATATTTAACGGGGCATATTATATCTAAAATAAAATTTCTGAAAATGCAAAGGTTTTAATTTTAAAGAGAATAATTTCAAATTCATAAAATATGTATTATTATATAGAAAGTAGAGTGGTAAAACGCATGCACTAAAGAGGAATGAAAAACCGTAACATTTCAGTGCACATTGCCAGCGTGTCCTATTCATCATATCATTTTACAGCCGGATGTAGGGGAACAGTATCATGTTCGGCTGAATTATTTCTCTATTTTGTATTTATTAGCAACAGCAATCATGTATTTATTAGTTTTTTTCCCGATGCACCTGAAAAACACCAGGCATGTTTTACGGCAAGTACTACAATATAAAATTATTGTAAATCAGAACAATGAATTTATATTTTAAAAAAGCTGATAGTAATAAATAAATAAAACTAAATAAACTATATAAAACCTAATGTTTGTTTGCAGTTTTTACTAAAATTACTTATTACTTCTTATTACGAGCTTCCAAGGTTGGCCTCGATGGCTCGATGTCTCCTATACACACACTCTGCCAATGGCCAGAAACAACTTTCTTTCAAGATTCTGTCCAGGGTACATTCCCGTCCTAGTTGCTTTATCAAGGGACTCCTTGTTGCTGCTGTTACAGGACACTTCAAAAGTATGTGCTCTAATGTTTCCTCTTCTTGCTTGCACACTCCACAGATAGAGTCGTTAGTAATATGAAACCTTTTCAAATATGTATTGGTGACAATGTGTCCCATACGAGCTCGTGCCGCAAAAGATGCCACTGAACGTGATAATGACTTGAAGATCTTTGGATCATTAGGTTGTTTTTGTAATGAATAATATTCGCGCCCAGTATTGCATTCTCTCCATTTCTTTCTCCAACAGATGTGAGATTCTTTATCAACTGCCTCTTTGCAATTAGTTAAGGAGTAACAACTTTCAGGAGATGGAAACAAGTTGCAAGACGCCTTGGCAGATCTGTCAGCTTCCTCATTCCCAGGAACACCACAATGACTGGGGATCCATTGAAGTACAATATTTTTCTGTTCTAAGTTTTTTAACAATTTAGTTATTTCAGATGTTCGAAAATGGTAGTCTGTAGTGTGCTGTACTTGAAGGGCTTGAAGGGCCGACCTGGAATCGGTGAGAATGCAGATGTTCTGTGCATCCATAGTATTGCTAAAAACCAAAGCAGCATTTAAGGCCATCAATTCAGCATTCATACTTGAAGAGGAATCGCAGGGCACATAGTAATCCTCGTTTAATTCTGGACAATGAAAAGCTGCACCTCCCCTATGGTTCTCTTTATCAACGGAACCATCTGTGCAGATTTTTACAAAGTTGTTATATGTGGTGTTTATCAATTCCATAGAGACAGATTTTAGTAGGTGAGGTGAATCTTCTTTTGTGAGTGAACCAGGAATTTCAAGATTGGTTTTTATTGGGATTCGAAGCCAGGGTTGTTGTTCCAAAACAACTGGAATTTTTCCTGATTCCATTGTGTTTAATGATTCGCAGGGTTTGTTATGATGGTAGAACAGTGACTGTCGGATGTTAGTTACCAATGCAATGTTAGAAAGAGTGTTAAGTGAAATTGCCTTCATCTGAAAATGTTTCTTCCACATTCTGTTTTTTATATATAAGTCAAAGGGCATGACTGACAGTTCAATTTCCATAGACTGTATACTTGTGGTTTTTGGACAACCCAAACAAATCCTCAGAGATGAGTTCTGTAATATTTGTAATTTTCGAATATGAGTTTCAGCTGTTCCACCCCAAACTTCACAACAATACATGATTTTTGATCTTACAAAGGACAAATAAAAATTCCTTAATATATATGTATCTGCTCCCCATGCCCTGCTGGCTATAACTTTCAACGCTTTTATTCTATTTGCACATTTGTCCGCTATGAAATGGACATGTTCTTTCCACAGTAGTTTTGGATCCAGTTTAATACCCAGAAGTACAGGATTTGGGTTATGCCGCAGTACGTTTCCATTTAAGTTTATAACTGGTTTATAGTTTGTGTGCAAGTATCGCCTGGAGAAGAAGCATACTTCAGTTTTTGATATTGAAATGGTTAGTCCCCATTTTTCAGACCACTCAGAGATTTTGTTAAGTGCCTTTTCCAGTTGGTGAGTAGAAGCAGTTGGGTCTTTATCAGTGGCCCAGATAGTGACATCATCTGCAAAAATAGCCATGCCGATGCCTGGAAGGTCTATATTCCCTAAATTTTGCATCATTATGTTAAAAAGAGTAGGACTAATGACTGACCCCTGTGGTAATCCGTTTAGAGTACATTCTTCTTCAGAGTAGGTATCATTGATC
Organism: Prosapia bicincta; assembly: GCA_036971475.1. Taxonomy (NCBI): domain Eukaryota; kingdom Metazoa; phylum Arthropoda; class Insecta; order Hemiptera; family Cercopidae; genus Prosapia; species Prosapia bicincta. The sequence continues at coordinate 239,977,209 of JBAIZL010000004.1, read as the reverse complement.
TTAGTTTTAATTTTCCTATCCTTAAGGAAGTCTACAATGTATTTCAATATCCTCCCTTTTAAACCGATTTCCATACACTGCGAAATAATAGATATGCGTGAGACCTTATCAAAGGCTGCTTCGAAATCGATGAACACCGCTGATGTACACATTTTGTTTGAGAATCCGGTATATATACTTTCTGTAAAGTTTAGTAAAGCATCACAGGTGCTTCGTTTAGGTCTGAACCCGAAAAGACATGAAGCCAGCAGATTATAATTTTCAAGCCTCCAAGTTAAGCGGTTATTAACCAGTCTCTCCAAAAGTTTACCGAGTCATGATGTCAAGGCTATAGGCCTGTAAGAAGAAGCAAGTTCAGGAGATTTTCCTGGTTTTACAAGTGGAATAATTATAGCCCGTTTCCATTTTTGTGGTATGTTACCTGTCTCCCAGATTTGTGTAAAATTGCATCTTATTTCTTCCATAAATGACTCAGAACAATGCTGTAACATTAAATTATGAATGTTATCTTCTCCTGGCGTAGATGACTTCAATTGTGCTACTGCAGCCTTCATTTCAGTTTCTGTGAAAGGTTTATCACAGACATCTGTTTTGGAAATTGCTTCATTCAAAGTTGTAAGAAAGCTCTTTTTCTCATTCTTCAGATGAGTCGGCCAATTTTCCTCAATACCTGACTTTTTGACATATAATTTGTTGAATACATTAGCAATGTCATTATCATTAGTAGTTATGATCCCATCCGGATTTGTGATCTGATAGATTTTATTATCAGGTTTTCCCTGAATTGCTTTAAATCTTTTCCATACAGCTGAGCAAGGTGTGTTTGAGTTGATGCTACCTATGAAGTCATGCCAAGAGGTCCTTTTAGCCTCTTTTATAGCTCTCTTACATTTAGCCGATGCCTGGTTGTATTTGCTTCTATTTTCGGGTGTTCTAAATTTCTTCCACATTTTTCTGGCTTTTTGTCTTTCTAATCTAAGGAGGGATATTCTCTTATTCCACCAAATGTTACTAGGCTTTTGTTTATTTTTATTTACCTTAATGCTAGGGATACTTTCCGAGGCAGCAATCATTAGTTTCTGTACAATGTTTTCTGTATTACTTTCTGTGCAGTTTACTGTGTTATTAGTAAGATGTCTAAATAGGGGCCAATTTGCATCTTTTATTTTATGTTGCGTAGTAATAACTCTATGTGCATTAACATTTCCCTCTTTACTGTCGATATTAAAATATACTGGGAAGTGGTCACTAATTAGATCTTTACCCACATACCAATTACTGATTATGTCTAACAGATCTGGAGAAGACAGGGTAAGGTCCAATGTACTCAATGATCCTGTACTTGGTGACTGGTATGTTGGTTCCTTGTTTTCGTTTACAAGTACCAAATTGGAGTTCACAATCCATTCGTAAACTATTAGGCCATTCCTGTTGTCATTTCCTTTATTCCAAGAGCCATGTCTAGCATTAAAATCACCCATGATAAGGAGACATTTATCTGAAATCAGTAATTTTTGAAGTTCCTCATCAGTTACTAATTGATTAGGAATATACACGTTGACTACTCTTATATTAACATCTTGGTTAATAGTTATGTCACAGCTAAGTGCTTCCATATTTGTGGTGGTGATAGATTGATGACTTCTAACAACTATAGATTTATGTATCAAAGTTATGACACCACCACCTCTGCCATTTGCTCGTGAATTGTTAAAAATATTAAAATTCTTGAAACGAGGGTGCCGCTTTTCGTCTACAGGCAACCATGCCTCTTGAACACATATAACCTTAGCATTACTCAAATCCAATTCTTGTTTCAACTCTTCTATTTTATTCATCAAGGAGCGGGCATTCCAGTGCAAAAATTTCTGAGATTGATATTTAATGTGTGAATTATGCAGGTCTTTTGTTTTTCTCTCACGTTCATTAAAGTTTGTACCCAATGATATATGTTGTTTCATCTTCTCATCTTTTGACTTTTTCTTCATTTGGATATGCATTTCTACTGCCTGCTTTCTGCTATGACACCATAATTCGATTCTTTTGTTTTTTCCCACTCCTCGATTTCTCATAATAATATTTCTATCTATTCCATATAATTCTCTTACACATTCAATGTGCTCGTCCTTGATATTCCAGATGTTTACTTTAAGACGATCAGGATGATTATTTCTTTGCTTATTATAACAGAAAGCAGTCCCCACCCGGAGATCCGATTGGGGGACTAATACTCCGGAATGTTTTACTCTCTGATTCATTCTGCCATATTTGTGTATGTATTAGGGGGCTGCAGTGGTCTTATGCAGCTTCTGTGGACACCTCTTAGTTCACTTGGGTTTGCTTAAGCTAATGGAATTCCAAGTTTAAGCCCCCTCACCGCGTCAAGGTGAGTGTCCACGAGGGGGTTTTACTAAAATTACAGTAAACATGATTATAAAGTGTCACAGATTAGCGTGTCACAGATAAAGTATAGATTACCTCACAAATACAGAACAAATTAAATTTTATTGTCTACAATTGGTCCTATATAGAATCAAATCTATCGTAAATGACATATGTTGAAAGTAAAACTCAAAACATCTGATTTTCCCAAATTAGTTCGCAATTACAAAACACTAACGGCACTCTGGATACAATAAACATCTAAAAATTATACGTCTAAACAGGGGGGGGGGCATTGTAAGCCTTGTAGTAGTTATCGCTTCAATTCCAATAAAACGGTTATAATAATTAAGTATATCTTGTATTGATCGATTATAGACTATTTTAAGCTAGAGTTTAGCTTAATATATAAGAAATGCACTCCTGTAAACGCCTTTCTCATAACGGATATTTTATTGATCATAACCTGTTAACGGCGGCCATGTTACCCTCAACAGTGATTAAACCACACTTATGGAATGTTTAGGATCAGCCGATCAAGTTTTGGCCACAATTTCAGTGTCTTATACTACCTCCAGTTTTCAATTCAATTAGGAGAACAGTGCCATGATTATAACTAATAAACAATTACAAAATATTTGGCACAAAATTGTTACACAGCCCTTAAATAAATTTCGCAAACTCATTGTCATCATCATTAGGTTACAAAACGAATAAGTTAAAGAAATAGGTTGGCGAAATGTAAATAATGTTTATGTAAATATTTTGTAGCAAAAGCATATAATTGTTTAATAACTAGTCGTTAATGGTAAAGTATTGATTTATTAAACAGATAATTTTAAATCTAGTAGTGATATAAATCTAATCACAAATAATTTTTACTCAATCGTTTTATTTTTGTAATAGATATAACGCAAGAAGTGGCTGTACTTAAATACATAACTTAGGTATATATGACTTATTACGTCTAACAGTTAGCTTTTTGAGAGATATAAATAAACATTTCAGATCAGGAACAATTACTAACTTGTGTTGAATAAGACTTTTACCTTCTTAAGAACAGGTCTTGCAATTATCATATCATTTCAAAAAAGGTATTTTTAGCTGGTTGTAGTTTTTCCCACCATACAAGGTACGAATATTATTAAATTTATTGATTCTAATGGAATAGGATTTTAATTAAATATTTAGGGATTGTAACCAGTGTCCTGATATTTCTGACACAACATAATAATTCAACCTTCCCGTAACCTATAAAAAAACATATTATAATTAATAAAGGCAAGGCCACAAAAGGTTTTCCAATTTGAAAATGAATTATTTGTCTGATGCAATCATTTATGTCATGTGAGTAAGGGAGAACATCCTGAGTTTATATTAGGATTAAGGTAAACACATTAAACAAAATGGCCTGTGGGTTGTAGAGATGAAATACGACTCAGTCGAGCAGGGTCAGGTAGAGATACAGTCTATCTTGTTTGTAGAGTGCTATAACCCAAGACGTATTAGCACTAAATGACGTGTAGGGAAGTATTGATGGAATAAATTTAGACCTACTCGTACCTTTAGAGAGAGAAACATTTTTTAAATAATTTGTTTGTAAAATGAATTTACCAGATAATTTTGATATATACACTTAAAATAATATATAGTATAAACACTATTTTTTTAAGCTTAACAATTAATAAACTTGTTTAGTGTTTATTTAAATATTCTTTAATAAACTCTAAAGTTTGTTAAAATATCGTTTATTGTTGACATTTCTCAAAATGTAACATTCATTTAAAAACTGATACAGATGTGATCAGAAACGGTTTGTTTTAAAGGGTTACATAACTGTATTCGATTTATAATACCGGCATTAGTTCACTTAGTTATGGTTATGCAGAATAAATCCCTCAAGAACAATATATATTTGCTGCAATTTTATATATAAACCCCGTTCTTAAATCAGGTTGCACTTCAGCAATTTTCAAGTTATTTGAATTCTAAAGACAAATTATATATTAAAAGAAAATAATTTCCAAAAATTAAAAAAAAAGTCTTTAGTAATAATTATATATCAATATGAAATAAATAGGAACTTTCTGAAGACCCCTTTTATGAACAAATATTTCATACATTACGAGCCCTAGATCTGGCCACAAAACCATTATATAGTGAGTTTCAGTTCTTGCGGTAATTACTTTAAATTTGTGTTTTATATGTAGTTTATATGTAATATATGAAGAGGTGTATAAAATATGTTTTACAAGAATATGTAAAATACGATGCTACAATTACACTTGCCAAATATTGTTTATAAAACTGATGTATGAGCATCAATGCCGTTCAAGTAATTAAACATTTAAAAATAACTGAGAAAAAATTGTATTTAAAATAAGTAGACAACCTAAGTACAATTTTTATACATTTAGGTGAGATTTTTATGTGGCACAGATTTTAGTTTCGTTTTACATAATAGGCGTTTTTGCAGTTGTGGGCAAAATAAAATGAAAAGAAATCCATAACACTCAACTTTGTCCAACAAAATTGAAAAAACGATGCGTTTTAAACTCGTTAGAAAATAAATTTACTATTGTAATTAATATAATAAAATGAATTATTTCTCTTAAAGAAATATGTCTTTGTTATAAAACCAATAACATGTCTATTTTGTTTTGTAGTGATATAAGAACAATACGGAATTTTTAAATAAATAAAACCTCTAAACCACAAATAACATTTTATTTAAACTTTATGTACATTTCGATTGACCAGCAATCATCTTCAGTGGTATTTAAAAAATACAACTAACTCTGAGTTAGTTGTATTTTTTAAATACCTCTGAAGATGATTGCTGGGCAATCGAAATGTACATAAGGTTTAAATAAAATGTTATTTGTGGTTTAGAGGTTTTATTTATTTAAAAATAAACATTACGCCACAGTTGCTTCATATAGTTACAATACGGAATAATTAGAATTAAGTAGTTACAATCGTAGAAATTACAATTAAAATATTCTATTCCAAGAAAACAAAATATATACTGTTTTTATATGTTTAAATGATCACAATTTTAATGAATAGACAATTTATAATATCAATTTTTATGGAATCTTTACTAATTTTTATAAAAAAACAGTTTTATAGTAATAGTATTTTACAAATTACACTTTTGCTATTACTTGCGACCAGACATTTGTTAACTAAAAGTTGTTAATTGTTAACTTACACTTGAAGGAAACGCTTTCGTCTTTTGACTTCTTCAGCCTCTTACTTTTGCCGCTAGGAATGCTGCTGTTGTGCTTCCTCGGTACCATTTTTTTTTGAAAGTTAGAAGGGATGTGATCGAAAAGTATGTGTGATCTGTGCCGTGTGTGTTCAAAGATGTCATTTTTATGTGTGTTGCTATTGCTATATATTTCAAACTGTTCTAGTGTGTTTAATTTATGGCCTTTGTTGCATATGTGGAGGACGCTAATGTTATTTTCCATACTTTTGCATGAGTGTTTAGTGTCCATGAAGTGATTTGCGAAGGTGGATTCAATAGTAGTGTGCAGTGCCTTTTTGTGTTCTTTATATCTTTCGGCGAAAGATCTGCCTGTTTGTTCAATATAGAACTTATTGCAGTTGTTGCATTTTAGTTTATATACGTCTGGGTTATTGTATGTGTTAGTATTGTTATAGTATTTTGTTTAGTTTAAAACTAAACAAATATAAGTAGTTAGAGTAAATATTTCTGTTACATTTACTATGACAAGGCTATTTTGTCACTAATAAATAGAAAACAAGCAGAGTGAATTTGCATTGCAAAGTAAACTAAATGTGCTTCTTAAAATACACACATACTTGAACACACACAAAAAAAAACAATTTCACACTATTTGTTTAGGAACTTTGTAATAAACTGTACTAATGCACTTGTTACATGATTGACAGAGAGGAATACCAAAGACAGCTATATCCGTCAATAATACAAATCTAATTATAAATATTCCAATGATAAATGAAAAACCTCTACTCAACCTCTTCGTATTTTATTTTTTACTAAGAGACTATTATATCGTAAAAACAGGTCATTTGTAAGTCTTTTTGTGGGACCACAATTCCATGTTGACTGACAAGCTTTTCACACCATATTAAAAAAGGATTCAAAGAGAAAAAGTAAACACTTGTCAAGTCGACTTGATCTATAGAGAACAGGAAAACTAGTTTTTAATTCAATGTAACAATAAAATTGACTTATCGAGACCACTTGATGTTATATTTACTTCAAGATGAAGACTCTATGCGAATCTATATATTTAAAGATTTTTGACAGGTTTGTAAAATAACTTAAATAAGCTGTTTATAAGTGAAGCGTATAGTCTCAGCTATTCCTTACTGCGCATTTATCTTAAACTATATCATTTGTTGTTTGAATTGATGAACTTGTTTATACTTTATGTCATTTGCAAACACCGATTTGTGATCGGGACATCTGATACTGTTAATAAGTTGGTCCGTTGAACATTATGTCAATTGGCAAATTCTATAAAATCCAAGATAATAATCAATTTTGCATTGCTGAAACCTAGTTTTACTCATGATATTATTGTATTTAGATATATCTATCATCAAACATAATATATTGAATGGTTAATGGTGATCAATAACGTTAATACATCTTATTTTGCCTTTCATCTAAGAAAAGACTTAAAATATATTGGTCACGATAAAACCCGTCAAGAAACTCGTACACATGACTTTTTCACAATATGTTATTTTGTTTTTTTATAGTTTATGAAGTAAAAAAAAATAAAAACAAGGTTTTATCATTTAAAATAGCATAAAACCCAATTAGTAATTAGAAATAAATATTACAAACATTATAAACTATTGGGAATAGTTAAAGTTATGCATTACATATGTTCATTTTAATTACAATTTATTGTTCATATTAAAATCGAATATTTTCATGAAACTTTTCTTAACAATATGTTCCTCTAATTATGAAAACTAAGTTATAAAACTAGTAAAACTAGTTATAACTAGCGTTGTTAAAACAAAAAATGTGTAATTATTTTCAGCCCTGTACATTTTTTAGTTTTTTTTAGAACAGTGATTGGATTATTTTTAAGAATAATGCAGCCTCTCTCTTACACTTGACGTGGAAATATTTAAAAGTAATACATCATACTCTTAAAATAATAAAACCAAGTCCTAGCTATATTATACAGTTTAAAAAAATGCAGCAGATATAGGATTGAAGATACAAACGGAATCAATGTGATAGAGACTAAAAAATTTGTAAAAAGAGAACAAGGTAATTTTCATTCTAGTAGAGAACAAATATTTTTCAGTTGTAACACAAATACATTTTGTACGTGGGCTAGACAAACACATAATTTTATAAATCTATTTACGCAAAATTATACTGTATTTTATATTGAGTTTGAAATATATTGTACTTTATAATTTTGAATTTAAGGATATGTTTGTATTTACTTTACGTAATCTATCTGATGGAGTTTGAACCAAAGTGTATCCTACCGTGATACTAAGCGTTCATGGACTACTGCAATTCCGTAGTCTGTAGTATCGGGTCATTTCTCAGCTTGGGAATATTTGGATTAGTGGCTATTTTAAGTCTGTAACTAAAACACAATTTATCTCTCCTTTAATATATTTTGCACCATTTATTGGAAAACAATATTAATTTATGGGAAATAAGTGTTTTAAACATATACAATAATAAAGATAGAATTATTCTTCAGGATGAAAAACACTACAATTTGCTTTTACAATGTAATCTTTATGATTTGTATAAAAACTTTGTAACTCTGTTTTCTTCTATTCAGTAATCGAGTACGTTTTTAATGTATTTAAACAAGAAATTTACTTGGTATATTTTCGAATTAACTTTCGAGAACTATTAATTGCGTGCTCTTATTTTTAAGTTATTTTGAGACAGGCCGATCTCAAAATAAGCTCGAAAATAAGTGCATGTAATTAATAGTTATGGAAAGTCGACTCTCAAATATACCAAGTAACATTCTTGTTTAGGCACATTAAAGTGTAAGTTATTTATAAATATATACCAGAGAAATTTCCTTTACAGAAATGAATGAAAATTAATGCATTCATCTAGTATGAGGACAATCATATTGTTGCTCTTTTTTAAATAATATAGAACAAAATATAGTATTACATATTATTAAATCATTTACATTTATTTTGAGCAAAATAATGTCATTCATTTTAAAACATGTACCTGGACCATTTGAGTACTTAATGTGCAGAACAATTGGCAACTAATATATAGGTCGTTGGTTATATCTCCGGAAGTAGGCTAGAATTTATGGGTAGGGTTATTATTCGTAGACCAATTATGAAAGCAGGGCTAAGTGCCAAAATTATGAAACATTAAGTATTGTATTAGGTAATACTAACAACTTTACTATTTCAGTTGACCTGCGCCAAGTCTTCTCATTTCCAACTTTTACCCAATCATAAGCTTGCCTCGTCAACTGTCTTGCTATAATTTTGGTGTTCATGTTGGGGTGTTATGTTTGTGTAGCATGAAGGTCTTAGTGAAAACGAGGGTAATTAAATAGCTTTCTGTTTTATGAAGCTATTGTAGAGCTGATTTACACAGAAGAAGAATCATGAATGGAGTGATAACTAGGAATGGCAAAATAAGGACTGAATTGTAATATTTTTGGGGTTAACCAATTATGTAGGGGGCGATAGACCTCAAATGTATCTGGTCATTCTTATCTCTCTTGTGGTAGAGATGTTGCACAAGTTGAAAAATAGTGGAGAAATGTGAAGTCCCTGCTAGTTATTGTAAGAGGTATAGAAATCTCTTGCCAAAAACATTCGTATATTGCAACATTTATGCTAACAATAGACTTTACTTTAAGAAAGTCGCTGGTGATTGTCTAAATACGACGAGACTTAAAGTCTCTAAAGCACCTTCGATAAAAAAAGCAAAATATTTTTACAAGGATTCGATTCATTGGTTTATTATATACAGTAACCAAAACAAAGCCGTTGTATTGTTACAGAAATAAAATTTTCATATGTAGTTATATTTGTAATACAGTTTTATCACAAGCACGTTGATATTTGTTATAAATTACTGGTAGAACTGAAAAGTAAAATCCAAGCACATAACGTAATGTTTTTACTAACTTTGAACTTGTCGTATAACTTCGTTTCAGATATGTAACTCATCCCGTTTTACAATACTAGAATTTTGATCAAACAGTCTCTAAATGCCAATATAATTTTAATATTCTAAAATAAACCAAAACGAAGCACCTTCTCTTGGAACAGTATACTCTCTGAATCTATGAAAATACTTTTGTGAAAATATGCGTATAAACATATGGTTGATAAAAACTATATACACGTTTTTTCAAGATGTCTGGTTTTTATAGTTGGTCTACAATTTGAGCCCGCAGTTCGAAGAACTAAAGTGGTGATTGAAGCGTAGTGCTGGTCTCATGAAGTCAGTCGTATTCCAAGTAGGACAGGAACTTAACCTCCAACGTCACCCTGATAGTTTCAGTGAAATAATATTTGCGGTTGCAAAAATAGTATTGAATAATTATAACATAAACTAAATTAATAAGAAAGAAAAAAAAACGTTAGTTCTGTCCTTTATATACGTTTGTGAACACAAACATTTGTTTCGATAATAATTCCTAACGTTGTTTCAATAAACGTGATTTTAAGATTCACCAACCTCAATCCTTATCACAAATTGGAATTAAAATCCTTCAAATTTTAAAATGTAAAATGAAATATATTTTTAAATTACACTAATTGTGTCAGTTATGATTTCATTAACATTTTAATTAAACACAAACAAGTTGAGGTTTCGTAATTTTAATGGATCGCTTCTAATGTTTACATAATATTTCCACCATCTGCATTATTTATAAAGCAAACAAATTTTTAAAACAGTTAACAATATACCATTGTTAAGGTTATAACACTTGTACCTAATTTAGAAAATCTAAATATTTACCGAATATCAGTTCATTGAAAAGTAATTACATACATTATTATGCTCGGCTACAACATGAATTAAGAGATATTTTCTAATATAAGAAGTAGAAGCAAAAGAGTAAACAAAGATTAGAAATATCACTCATTTTGTTTTATAAACCAAGCATTTTATAATACATTTTATAATTTATATTTTATAATTTTACCCTTGAGAGTAAAATGGAAATCAGAGTTTATCATGTCTGAACTTTGTCAATTTCTTATTACACAAGAATCCATATAAGGTGAAGTAATTCGTAGTAAAATATATTTAATTCGTAGATATCAATTCACCGATAAATCTGTTTAGTTCATTAGGAGTATTTAATGAATTTTCTGTCAAATGATTTAGTAAGAACAACAGTGCAGAAAAAAACTAATTCGAGTAAAACCACCCTTGACATCCAAAATGTTTGCATACAACATTATTGTTAGGAAACCTAACTACGATAAAGGCATACTTTGATTGAGTCCGAAATGTTAAACGTTATGTTTCGCGTATGACGTAGCCAACGTCATTTCTAAAAATTTTCTAAAATTTGATGATAACGATTTTTTAGAAAAATGTTACTTAGCCCATTGTATTGCTAAGGTTAAATCCCACTATATAACCTTAATTCAAATCTTTAGTGTAGTTTTCGAGACTACAATTTACGAATTCGTACGATTTCCTAAAACTTGATGATAACGATTTTTCAGAAAAATTTCACTTAGCTGTTTGGATTGCTGAGGTTAATAACCTCTATATACAAATTATTGTGACAATCTGTAGACCAGTTTCCAAAGTTACAACTTTCAAAAATTTATAACCATATTTTACAAAATTTTCACTTAGTCCATTGGATTGTTGAGGTTTCAAAACTCCTATATATCAGTTATTTTAGTTAACATCCTTAAAATAGCTTCTGAGAGAAAAACTTACAAATACATATATATACAATTTTTCTAAAACTGATATATATATATATATATATATATATATATATATATATATATATATTTGTGTATATATATATATATATATATATATATATATATATATATATATGTAGGCCTATATGTATAAATATTATTTTTTAACATAAATTCTGAATTTGAGAATTATTTTTCTTAGGACTTCAGAAGAAAAGCCGGGAAACTGTTGCTAAACATCAATACAGACCTAGTTGTAAATCGATCGGCAAAAAAGCTTCCTGTTCAAAACATTCCTAAGCGATAGCTAACCATTAATCATTAATTATAATATAAATATAATAAGTGTTACATTTTATGAAAAACAACTAGAGACGAAATAACTGACGAGGACAGTTCGTTGGACATTGAATGGGCCAAGTAAACGTATGTGGGAAAATAACAAAGCATACAGAAACTATACAAAGCGGTTGCAAACAGATGCTAAAGATGTTTTAGAATCCAGGAAACTTATATCAGGGATCTATGGAGAGAGTTTCTGATAGCCTTAAACAACAGTAGAGGGTATAAGCTAGTAGAGGTATAGGCAGGCGAGATCGAATTGAATTTGAGATTGTATAATTAAATTCAAATGGTTTAAATTTGGATAATACTTGTTAGCGGTTTAAATAACAAGGGTTTAATCATTAAATATGATGAAAGTCAATGAAGTCGTACAACATAGTAAATGAGCTAGATGGAAATGTACCTGAGCAAAAAACTGTGAGTCAAAGTGTATTGAATGATAACAATTACTAAACTACACATTCTGATATGTGAATAGTAACGAAAAACTAGTGAAATATATCTTAATAATAATTATAAATATATTAAATTTAGAGACAGGTGTCTATTCTTATTTTGTTTCCCACAAGCTTAATACTAAATTAATACATCCTTCAACCCACGTAATATTAATTTTAAAATGGAAAGAGAACCATAGGGCATTAACCTTTCCACGGTAATGAGATACAAAGTATCTGTATTGTTTATTATTCGTAATAATTAAAATAAATATAGGATTTGTTTCTCTCGTTTTATTAGACCTCGAATGGGTATGCTTTCAACTATCTATACAGTTTATTTATTATTTGGATGTAACTTATTTTTAAATGTTAAATAGGTTTTTTCGATAGACGGTTGTTCACCTAATTGATTATATTTCGTCCAAATTCTAGTGAAAAAGTGACAGTCTTGCGTTCAATGTGAAGCATGCACGAACAGAACATTAAATGTTATTGCGCATAATAAGTACATTCATTTCCTTCGCTTAGTTTTATTATTACACTTCTCAAAATAAAAAAATATAAATTAAAGTGAAAGAAAAATCAATGCGAATGTTAGAAACAGGGATCGCACACTGACAAAGGTGAAAACATGGAGCGTAGCTGTGTCAGCAAGTAGTTGCTGTGCAAGCACAATGCTCTGTAGCTGACGAAGATGGAAGTTCTCGATATATTGGCACACTTGACGGGCAAACGTTTCAGTAGGGATTCAGTGTTGATAATTTCTTAATTAATGACGAATCGTCTCTTTAGTACTATTTTTTCCAGGTATTCATTCAAAGATATAGAAATGGTATTAAATTATCATAGAAAATTATTAGTATAATATAAAAAAAAGTGTTCTAATACATATATGAATGTTGACTAGATTATATGATTTTAGTTAATTAAAAACATGTCATTTTGTTTAATGGACTGTAGCTTTGAATAAATTAATACGATAGTATATATGTTTTAGGTTATTATTTCGAAAGGCATTTAATTATTATACGTTGACAAAATAATGTAATATATAAAAGGTAGTTAATTTTGCAATTAATAATAACTCAATCCAATTTATATATATATATATATATATATATATATATATATATATATATATATATTACCTGGTTTTAAAATAAAACCTACAAATAAGGAAGTTTGTGAAACATTCGGACGGGTATTCGAACGGGCAGTTAATTGGTAACCGTACTACTAAATTTCAATAAGTATATTTCCAACGAAATGAAAATGAGCACCCGGATGTTCCAAGGGTTGAAGGTAATCTTATTCGGAATATGTAGCAAGGGGATACTAACCCTAAGGGACGAACAGACTTCGTGCCTATATATAATGCGTAACAGTTTGACAATAGAAAAGGACAGGTTGTAAATCATAAGCGGAAACCTAACATGAATTACCCAGCAGCCTTCCAGGTCAGGTGACTGAATTTACGATACTAACTTACAACGCTAGGTTTATGGAAGTAAGGAGAGTGTTAGCAAGTAATGAGGTGTGAGATTTACCCTCCAGAAATTAAAAAATACTCTTCGGACTAGCCATCAAAATTGGAAATCCAACCTAAAAGTAATAACTGACTGGGAAAAATTTAATTAAAATTAGTAATAATGTCATTTAACGAAAATCTTGAAATTGACGATCAATGTCAAAAAGTAATATTTGTTATTTTTATTCAATATTTAATTCTTAAAATAAAGCTTTAGGAAAGAACTACATTTTAATTGTTGTATTTGGCGACCCCACTTGATGGCAATTAGTAATTTTCTAAAATGGTTTATTGAACTTATTGACGCATCAATAATTATGACGCAAATTGTATTAGAAAAAAATTGTTTCTTTATGCTGTCGAATGCACGAAATATCGTTTATAAGAGGGGAGCTATTATCAAGTAATAATATTATTAAAAACAATCTGATATTTTTATAAAAATGAAAAACAGGTTAACAAGAAACACACCGAGAAATATAGGTAAAAGTCTTCCAATGTTGAATAATAGAGTCGAGTTGTGTGACATAATAAGTAGCTATCAACATTATATTTTTATCAGATGTTTGTTTATTATTTAATTTAAAATAGTTTTTCATCAACAATTTGTACTACTGAATCTCACTTACTGTATATAGTCATAAGTAACAAATTGATGAATCCACATACAATTGACTAAGTAGAAGATGATCAATGGAGAAAATAATTGAACCAAATGTTAGATAATCAGTGATTGTTTGACTGAAATAACTGATTGCCTGAAAAGAACTATCAAATTTAAATCAGCAAAGATATACGGTATTATGTTATTGAAAATAATTTATATGATCTCAATATACATATATAGTAATTGTTTAGTCTCTACATTGTATTAAACACTCTATATCTAAGTTATATAACGTACCTAGTTTAATTTCCTGTCGTCAGCTTGCAAGACCGTTTTATACCGTGCATTTGAAACAGTAATTGTGTAGTTATAACACACAATATTAATAATAGGAGGCGCTGATTACAGAGAAATGGTTGTATTTTGAAAACAACAATGTTCTGTAAATCGGCGGTTTTCTAATCATGAATAAATCTGATTAGTTTATATACTTAAAAGTTTTTTTGTTAAAACTATTTAAAGGAGCGATTGTTTTCTGACGTTTTTTTAAAAAAAATTAGTACTAATTTACCCTCAAGGTACTTTATAAAATTCGTTTTAGTTGGTTTTTTCAATAGATTTTAATGATTTAAACGATTCAAAATATATTTTTTCTTTTTAATATTTTTCCAAATATTAATAAATATAAAACGGTGTAAACCTATGGAAATAATTCCTACATTTCGCAAAAACCTTTTGCCAAAATATACATATTATTTGATGTACATTGAATCATAATTCGTTTCCTTCTTCATCTCGAGCTACTAGTTTACACTTGAAGTCCTTACATTATTACATTTATTTAAAAATGACTGTATAATCTGGTATTATATGTTAGAATGCATACATACTATGTGTTTACGCAAAACTTGGATATGCGAAAAAAGTTCAATGTCTTCGCACACTTTCCGAGTACTCACACGGCAGCAGAATATCTGTGTGACATATTCCAAAAAGAATATAGGTACATTTTCTTTATATGCACGCAGTAAAATTTAGATTCAATTAAATTATTTCTCCCGACTGGTGAATAATTGATCAGACTGGTGTTTTGTTACCAAATTATTGCAATCTCAGATTTCCCTTTTCGAAGTTTCTTCGGTTTATAGAAATAGGAAAGATTCATTATTTACAACGTATATACGGAAATAACAGTGTTATGTAGAGAATTTAAAATAATTGTATAAATACAAAAAAACTTTCGCTTTAAAATTAGTATTAGTTTTGTGATGTTTTGAAATGTATATAATGCATAGACCTATTTCTTTATAAAAGTAAACATCATCTTTATACGTTCAACTAGTAAAGTCAAGTAGTTTTGAAGTTATAATCTAAATATGATACAGTAATATATTGCAAGTTTTGTGTTATACGTATGTTTTTTAAAGAAATAAACATTTTTTTTTAATTGGTATGACCTAACATAAGGAGCATAATATCTTTAAAAAAAGTATAATTGGCAGCTTTTAAAATTCCAGTACTATATAGTACATACAATGGTCATTCTACTCTCACGTTTACTGTTTAAGTTTTACTTAAGAATGAAGAAAAGAGTATTTAGAATATAATAACGTAAATAATATACCGGTGACCTTGGTACACTAATATAAAAATGTCATATATTTCTAATAATTTAGTGACTTTTTGTGACAGTACTTTTTTAAAAAACGAATTAATATAGTTATACATACATAAACATTTTCATACACTATTACTATTATTCACTTGTTGAGAAAATATGTTGAAAACAATAAAATTTTGAATTAAATGAAAATTATAGGATAATTGAAAATATCAATTTCGGAATAATAATATTTTACTTCAGCTACCTACATTCTTGATTGAGAAAATTAGTGGAAACACTGAAATTGTAGCCCATTTGGATACTGTCCAAATAGCTTACAAACGTAGCCAAATGTATTAGAGAAACGGAAGATTATTTATTTTGAATCCTTATCAAAATGTTTTGTAATAAATAAAATCGCATCCTTTCCAATGTCTACAAATCGTTTAATCCTTGTTCACCCAGATATATTTTTGTTAATACAATTTTGTTTCATTAGTAGAAATTTTAATTTTACTTTTTTTTCTGTTTGACAGAAGCTATTTTACTCGAGCCGTTTAGAAGTCAATGATATAGGCCTAACTAGAGTTTCAAAAGTATTATTGTATAAAATCAATATGTTTCATTTGTAATTTACCAGCTTCATTCGATATTGTGATTTAAAATATCCCTCCACAAATATTATTATTTATGAAATCACCCAGGGACCTATCACGTATAGAGCACTTAGCTGCTGTGGCTTAGTACTGTTTTTCATCCCTACTATAGGGAATACCTACCTCTATGCATTAGCCAAGTAAGCACCTCATATATAAATGAACAACATTGCTCAAGTTAAATGTATTATGTGTAGACTGTTTATAAATTTTTAGAACAGAAACAAATGTTCAGTTTATGATCACATACACCATCGTTTTATCGAAATGCAAACCTTTGACTTATTATGTGGCTCACTTTTAGCTTTATCAACTTCAGCTTATCGTGAAGTTTATCCTGAAGATCAACGTTATCTCACCATGACCCTCATCTTTAGCTTACCGTGTAGCTAACCTTCAGCTTACCATGACACAACTTCAGGTTGTCGCGACACTCACTTTCGGCTTCCATCAAGGACCTCCAGGCTACCATCACGCTAACATTCGGCTAGCCGTATCGCTTACCTTCGGAAACCCTGACGCTCCCCTTCACAATACCGTAACGCTCCCCTTGGGATTACCGCGAATCTCACATCAGTTTACTGTCGAACTTACCTTCAGCCTAACATGAGACTCATATTTGCTTTGACGTGACACTCATTTTCGAGTTACCTTACCTCTCACCCTAGGCTCTCTGTTATGGCTTACGTTCACGATCAACCTCGACTACCCTGACGCTCTACGCCAGCTTGTCGTGATGCTAACATTCATATTACCTCCTCGCTCAAATTTACTTTACCCTGACACTCACTTTCTGCTATCCCTCAAGCTTACATTTATGGCACTCACCTTTAACTTACCGTAACACTCACATTCGGCTTACCGGTAGGTTGTTGAAATATGTAAATATAATATTAATAACAAATTGATAAAGGAAAAGATATAAATAAAATCAAAATGTAATACTGTATTCAACGAATGTAATGTTAAGGCAGCAAATTGATGAATTTGACATATTGTAATAGATTAGGCAGCATTAGTTTGTTGGATCTAGCTAACACTTGTATGATTGATTTTCTTTATTTTTCCTGATGAGGTTGGTACTGTTTGCCAATTGAAACCTTTGAATTTTATAATTAAATAAACTATTCTTGTATTTCTACATCTCATAATTTTCTTATATGTAGCCTATATATGCCTACAAGACCACCCAGAAAATATTCAATTTGCATACGCTTTTCAAATTCTATACTTGTATGAAGCTGTTCAGCATTATATCATTTTCGTCCCCCCCTTTTCTGTAGTGTTACTGCTGGAATTTAGTTTCTTCTGAAAAACGACCTGTAGATCTTTTACAAGATAAAGTGTTAGTTTTTCTGAGCCAATTCACGATATTGGCTGTGAACAAATACATAACATCTCTATATCAAAACGGTTCCACAAAGAGGAACTATCTTCTTATAAGCTCCACTCAATTTCTTTCTACACTTAACTTATAACTCAGAAAAACAAACATTCATTATTAAAGTATTGATTAAAATGAATCAGTGTAAAGATAGACAATTTTACCTTTAAAGACCATTATATTGTGCTCTGTTATTGTAGAGGATAAACCCAGAATTAGATTACTAATTAACACCATTCCTATGTAGCTAGCTAGGTAATACTTTCTTGTCCTATAGGGATAGTAGCTGGGATAGTTTTCCTGTCCTATAACTCATTCTTATTTACAAAAAAAAGCTTCAATCTTCTCTTGGAAAATTAAAAGGCTTAGTCTTCTAGAATCTCAATCACATTTATATATCCCCTTGTAAAACAGAATATTATTTAGTTATAACCCTTATAGGATAGAAAATAGGCATAGAACTAAATGACAAAAATATAAATAGTCTTCTGTAAACTAGTCCCTTTAAAAAAGAATCTACTAAATAAATCTATCGTACAATAACAGTGTAAAATGTTTCTACAAAAACAATCGATTAACGAACTCTGATTAACCAAGGTTGATAATTTATTTTTATAGTACATTTCACGTTAAAGAACATTCAATACACCTAATGACTCACATTGAAGGTCTACTATCCTTCATTTTCATGCACACAAACTTTAAATAATAAACAATAACAAAGAATATTTGTTTGTTTTACTATCACAAATATTATAGTTTATACACAAGGAGGCTTAATATTACTACATGATATGCAAACATGAACTTAACTAGTGGCATTATCATGTATGTTGTAGATTATTTTATCCGAAACCACAATTTTACTTGAATAAAAAGTACAACTATTTAAATGTATAATTTTAACAATGATGCTCTAAATATAAATAAAAATACTATATTATTATTATTGCTTTGCAAAACTATTACTTTTTTACAAGCAAACGATTATAAAACCTACAAATATACTGCAAATGTAGTCACAAAATACTTAATGAATTAACAATTGTGGTCGGGATGGTTTTCGACAGATGAGAATGTGCAGTGATAGCATTGTGTGGAACGTTACAGCCAAAGCACAAAGTCCTTGATACATCCAATCAGGATATCGTTTCCAGGTCAGTATTATTTTGTCCACATGTGTTACAAATTATGTTAAAATATTTTGTATTCATTTCAATAACATGCTTTCTTAAATTAGTTTTTTAGATGACAAATAATACTGAACTTTAAACAAAAATGTATTACAAAAAGTAAAGAATGAGAGCGAGGGTACGTCATTAGAAACCAACATTTAAGCTAGTAAATTACAAGCCGAGATCCCGATTTAACAATAGTATTTTTTTTCTAATTTCCAATATATGGTTTGGTATGGTTTATACAAATTCCTACTCGATTTAGATTCATATTGTGAGCCCACAAAAAATTACTTACGACTAGATTTACAATTTCGTTATTAACATGTTTTTGAAAAATAATAATTGTGTTGTTACTGAAGTTCTGGAATGTATTTAAGTTGAGTAGCGCATAGAGCGACGTCACCAAACAGAGTGGAGACAAGAGGTTTCGTCTCCTTCTCAGCATTTTGAACCTATTTTCAATCGTCCAGGACTTAATACTTGGCGTTGAGGGTTAAACTACTTGTGTGGCCGAGACTCAATAACTTGACCTTTTGAACCACAATCAATAGAAAGAATCAACTGCCACATTTGATACTCTGTTGAAGTGACTTATTCCGTGTAACTAGTCCTAAATGGTTTAGAATGTTATACAGGAATTTAACAAGCAATATTATGGCACCTAAACACTACTACATAATACAAACAAGTATTACCTCATGTGTGTTTCTGTGTTTACGTTTATGGATTGTCTGATTATGTTGTCCATGTATTTTGCTAATTTATGTGCAGGGGTGTTCTGGTAGTTGATGATGGCTCGGATGGGGACATTAGGTTTGTGAATTTTGGAAAGAGGGTAGGTGCTTTAGGGTGGATTTGTTTTAGGTGAGATTTTTTTTGTTTTTGTTGATAATATATTTAGATGTAATAATTAGTTGTTTGATGGTTCTGTGATATTTCTCTGTTGGCTCTGTATGTAGCTGTACTATATTAATATTTAATTTCTAATAATTGAGTTTGTCATTTAAGCTGTTTGTATTATTAATTACTGTGGTGTTGCCTTTGTCTGCTGTGGTATGTGTGATGTTGTTTAGTTGGGCTATTATTAATGTTTGCCGCGATTTTTATGCAGCAAGACATACTGCAGTCCAAGAATACAAGAGTACGGTTGTAAAAGTTAGGAAAATGCACGCCTACATGCAATTCAATTAAAGTATGCCTAACTCACAACTTAACACACAAATACGCGAAAATAAACATAAACTACAACACCAAAGCAGCTACAAGTAACATAAAAAGCAGAATAATTTTCATTAAACAAAGAATCAAAAACCTATACAAAAATTAAGACTTTATAAATTACAGGTTTTGCCATCTCCACTTAAATGTCGCAACCACTATCGGACACGATATCACATTACAATTGGTAACATACACTAATAATTGGGTAACTAATAATATAATAAACATAAAAAATAACCAAAAGAAAAAGAATAATCAACTATTATGTAACACAACATACTTTCAACCTACACAAAAAATCTAATACCAAATTCAAACAACACGAAATGAATTTAATAAACATAGGCCTAAAAACAACATATGTTATACTTCAAATAACATAACAAACAGATATATTATACTACAAACTCAAAAAGCCATACAAAAAACCGAAACCGAAGACTAAAACTCACTTCGACATGACATAAAAAACCTGACCAAACTGAAAAACATAACCTACAAAAACATGAACAATGAATATAAAATATCTTCAAACATAAAACAAAAAGCCCAACGAAACAACATCAGACTCACCACAGCAGACAAAAGCAACACGACAGTAGTTAGTATTATAGATAGCCTAAATGACAAAGTCAATATTACATAATAAATAATAATATAGTACAACTACATACAGACCCAAGAAGAGAAATATCACAGAGCCATCAAACAACTAATAAATACATCTCGAACAAATACATTATCAACAAAAACAAAGAATCATACCTAAAGCAAATCCACCCTAAAGTACCTACCCTCCGCGCTCTTTCCAAAATTCACAAACTTAATGTCCCCATCCGAGCCATCATCAACTACCAGATTGCCCCTGCACATAAATTAGCCAAATACATGGACAAAATAATCAGACAATCCATAAACGTAAACATAGAAACAAACATAAAAAACAGAAAGAACCTCATACATAAAATAAAGGGCATAAACATACCACACAATTCAACACTACTATCACTCGACATAACAAATAGGTACAACAACATACCCATATCCGAAACGCTCAACATCCTAGAAACCCAATTAATACAGAGCAACATACCTAAAACCCACGTTACCGAAATTATCAACAAATAAAATTATTTCACCCACATTTCAAACTTCTATTCACAACCAGATGGCCTACCCATGGGAAGTCCTATCCGTAGTGTACTGAGCAAACATTTTCTACAACACATAGAAAACACCAAGATATTCACAAACAATACACACGCACACAGAATCATTTACTGGCACAGATACGTTGAATATATCATAACACTATATAGAGGCCACTCCCGTCAATGCGAAAAACTCCACACCTACACTAATAAAATACACCCAAAACTCCACTTCACTTCAGAAATTGAAACCAACCGACCCCTAAACTTCCTCGACCTAACCATAACAAAAAGTCACACTCAAAAACATTTACTGGAAACCCATAACAACAGACACACTTATCCACAACACCTCTAACCACCCTATCCAACACAAACACGTTGCCTTCAGATCCATGCTCCGTAGACTTAAAGAAGTCCCAATGACCACCAAAAACATAAACAAAGAACTAGACACAATTAAATATCTAGCATACACAAATGGATACAACACCACAATAATAGACAAACTAACGTACAAAATACAAAAAACACCGAAACTCTACAGACAGGAAAAACAAATACATCACATTACCATAAATAAAGAAAACAACAAATAAAATAACCCGCAAATTTTTTTAAAAAATTAGGATACAAAATAGCATACACAACTAATAACAAGCTAGAATACACAATGCAACACAACACCAGCAACAAAGATAAACTACAAGCACCAGACGTATACAAACTGAACTGCGACGAATGTAACAAATTCTACATTGGACAAACAGGAAGCAGCTTTAAACAAAGAGTCGAGGAACACAAACAGAACACCAACTCAAGATATTACAATCACATAAAAGATACAGGACACAAATACACAGACATTTACCATAACCTAGAAATCCTACACATCAAAAAAAAGGACCACATCTCAACACACTAGAACAATATGAAATGTACACACACACACATACATAAAGTACCAACATATTAAACGAACAAACACAATACAAATCACACATACTCTTTGATACTATCGAAAACCTAACTTTAAAACCGTCACCGCTTGACCCGACATCTCCAAGCAGAAGACACTGAAGATCGGCAAATAGCGATAGTATTGTTTTTGAAATTTTTTAATTAATTTTTCAAACAGATAACACTCAATATTTTTATATGCATATATATATATATATATACTGTGTATATATATATATATATATATTTGTATGTGTGTGTATGTGTAATTAGGACTTATGCAAACAGTGTATAAATAGAGTGTATTTATTATTCAGTCGCTATTGCCAAGCTAAAAATCTACATCAACCAGCATATTAGCAAGGCAACCATCCCCGATCTAAACTGCCCAAGAAACCTCTCCTCTACAGTAGCTAGGCTGCGTACTGGGTGCTTTAACAGTATGAAAATATCAGAAACTAATATAAAATCTCATTCCGTTTTCAAGTACTGCCCCGATCACAACTAACCAAAATAATGTTTTTGACAGCAGCCATTGTCCGTTCCCTCTTTCAACTTGGAGCACCAACAATTAAAATGCTTTATGACCAACAGGCTCCTGAACGGCAGATTATGTCATCAGAACTTTTGGAGGAATCCTAACTTTTTGCACTTTGCAAATCATTTGCCACGACAACAAAAACAACATTTACACAGACACACACACTGAAACGGTCTGAATCAACGTTTCAATTAAGAAATTAATAAGTTCTTATTTTTTAAATTACAATTTTAATATTTAAATAATAAGGTTTTAATTTATGGTATAATAAACATAGTAAAGAGTCAAGAAGTCAGTAAAATATTGAATAAGTATTATTAGGACAAATTAAAAATTATGATAGCATGAAATTGTAATAACTAATTAAATTTAACAAACGAGAGTGAAGTAAAAATCTTTTTAAGTGCCGATAAATCCTAACTTAAGAACTAGGCCATGTAGAACTATCATCGACATTTTGAAATGACCAGAAAAAGCCTTAATAAATAGTACTGAAAACAGAATTTAAAAAACTCAAATAACAAAAACGTTACAGCCATTTAAATATAATAGACATTTTTCAGTGTTCTAAAACAGATAACTAAATTATGCAGGTTAAAACTAATACGTTCTCCAACCCGAGCGTACAAGAAACAAGCACGGAGATAACGACGAGCTGAGAGGGGAGGGGAAGGGTGACACAGCCGCAATAAATACTGGAACTTAAGGACCTGTAAGGCAGTCTTAAAAAAATGTTTAATACGAGGGGCTAACGGCCGCTATGTCGGATCGCACCTAGAATCATCACCCGGCCAGATGAGACCAAAATAGCCACGGTCCTGCCGTCTACTTCAATCCATGGACGAGGACTCCAGACTCAGCCTCCAGGACGCGGGAATGGAGAAAGACTTCCATCGACTGGCCAGTGATGGCAATTTCCGATATCCAGTGATTTCCGATGTCCAGGGACCAGGGAATCCAGACGAGAGGACTCCAGGACCGGCAGGGATATTCTTGGCAAGTCATTTTCTCTATTATATAGGAATTAACGTCAAATTTAGTCAGTTAAATTTATTAAATTTAAATTACAAATTAAACTTAAACAAAGACTTCACTCTATGTTGAAAAATTAAATAAATCTTAAGAGTAGTAAAATTAATTAGTATAACAAAAATGTTGAAATAATGAATAATAAATAATAAATTTACAAAGTGGTTTTGGCCATAAGCCAATCATATTCAAGAAGACCAGATTTATTGAATCAATTAAACTTTAAAATTATTTATAATAAAATTTGAATTTAACAATTCGATTTGAAATAAGAAGATAAAATATTTTATTATGTTAAATTTGGAAATAATTATTTTTATGTGTAAATGTAATTAATAAATTGTATAAGTAATGTAGAATTTAAATATGTGAAAATTAACAAGCTTTTAATTAATAATTTGCGAAGAGAAAGAGAGAGCTAAATATGTTTTATTAGTTTAGTTTGTAATTAAATGCATTATAAAAACTACAGTATTTGAATTTATCCTGTGTTGAACAACCAATAAAACCTTTTAGTTTTTTCCAACTGATAAATAATGATTATAAAATCAAAGTACAATTTTAATTAAATTTCATTAATTAATAAATATATAAAATTCAGAACCTAATGCTTTATCAAACGAGTTCTCTCTTGAGAACATTTTTATTGAGCTATTCTAAAAATTAGTTGGTTTTTTGTAGTGAAGCCCAAAGACGATGTCTACTGGCAGATCATGTTTAAAGAACACATGAGCCTTTTAAAATAGGTATCTTAAACATGATCATACTTTGCACGTCCCCTTGCAGTGCCTGCAGATCTCATGAACTAGTAACATTCTTTGAAAATTTTGTGTGTCCATATAAATGTTGTTTCTTTCCATCTGACTACTTTACTGACATGTGTGACTAAATACTGACCTAGCAAACCTGCCAACCAACCTAGGGGAGGACATACAATCGTTAAGGTAGATGTCAGCGGGAATAGACTTGCATTTGGGGCGTGGTATTCTACGTGGGAACACAAGACAAAATTTAGGGATCCTAACACGGTACACAAAACTGTGTGATCAGCAGATATATAAATATATAATAAATGTATTATTCTGGAAAGTGGGGGAGGGTCGTTGTAACACACACCCACACACACACATACACTGCGACGGGCTAGATTCTGTTGGAATACCTACCGCAAAGGGAAAACATTTAAAACAAAGAGAGTTTAAACTTTTAACGCTATAAAACAAACCAAGCCATCTCAAGGGGTTTAGAAAATTAAAGTAACATTAAGAGGGTCATTTGCAAGGGGTAAACCGTCAAAATCTACCTAGAAATACAATCGACATTTTAAAAGATGCAGCAAAACGAAAGAAATCAAAAACCAAGAATTGGAAAAACTCACAAAAAGTACCAATAAGGAGTTATACGGCCAGAACGAAAAATAGTTAGAATTCGATCCAGTATTGATTTTCTGGAGCAACGTTGAAGTACATAAAAGAATGCGAGCGCAATTTGACGTAATCGATAGAGATCCTTATTGGTTAAGAGGAATCATGGGAACAGGTAGCTGGAGATGGAAGGCCAAGTGGGGAAAGATATAGCGTCATGACGCGGGTAGCTTAACGAGAAAACCGTAAGGGAACGGATCGTGGCGAAGTTAGCTCCGGTGATAAACAATGAAAAATTGTGTTTGTTTGGTAACAATAGTTTCGGAGGACCAATAATTATTATAATTATATAAACCAATAGTTATATACTTACGTGCACTTACGCGTACTTACGTGCACCGCGGAATACACACTTATCACACTCGCGTATAAATAAGCGATTTCTGGCCAGAAAACTTGTTCGTATTCCACGCATTGGTCACATTCGGTATAAACATTATTAAAATAGTTACATTCACGTATTCTAGTACCTAAGGTACGGAGATTGAAAAGTATAATAGTATACTAGAACGTAGGGGTAGACCTGTCTACACTCCCGAAAGGTCTAACTTTCTCTGCCGGTTCAAACTGCAGAACCAATCTTATCACGGGTGATCTTTGTCTGATTTTATCGGCGGGTTTAAAATAAAAGAAATGAGTCTATATTAATTTTAAATACGCAACAGTGTAACGTTCCGGTGATAAACAATGAAAAATTGTGTTAGTACCGTTAGTCGCTCCAAAAAGATGCAAGGCTAAGTAAGTAGTGATTCGCCGGTATGTCGTGAAGTGGTGTTTTATAAAATGGGGGCCTTTCGGCGAGGATCTAGCCGAAAGAGGTATCCCAAAAATAAGATCGAAGTGTGCAAGCGTCTTAGGAAGTTTTTGTGTTTCAAACGTTAATTAAAAATCAACCTTACTCTGAGATGGTAAGGGGAAGTGAACAGTGTTTAGATAAGCAAAATTAACTAAGTAAATGTCAAAATTAATTGTGTGAGAAATTTAAAAAATCTGAGTGTTAAAAAATGCTTATCTAGGAACAGTGTTGCAAAGGGTTTAAAATAAAAATTTTATCAGTGTGGATTCTAAATTTAAAGAAGTTTCAAATACCTAGAAAAATGAAAACATAACCAGTCGCACAGAGAGAGAGAAGCCAGGCAGACTAGAACCAGATCTGATGCGTTTCACAAAGGAAAGGTGGAATTCAAATACGGCGGCCAACTCACTTAGAATCTGGACAGGCAGCAAGCGTCGGTTCGAGTTAGGAACAAGAAGGACCTCCCCACCCAGCTGTGTAACCAAGATCGCGCACCAACGAAGAGAGGGAAAGGTGTGAAACCAGGCCCTATGGAAAAGAAAGGTTACATCTGCACAGTTTTCTCTTTGCAAATTAGAAATTTTAATTTGAAATTTTTTTTAAAAGGGAAAGTGTAAAACGTATATAGGATGTTGTCATAAATAAGTTGTTTTGTTGAGATTTTAACTAGTTGAACAAACTGTAAAGGTTAGGGAGCTTTAGCAGTGTACTGAAGAGTAAAGCTTTGCCAGAAACAAAAGGGTTAAAACGAAAATTTGTAGAATGTAGCAAATAACTTTTAATTAAAAATGTAAGTAAACATAAACGAATATTGTCAATTAAATTTTCAAGGTTACATAGCCAGGGATTTTGAAATAAAAAAAATAGATCAAGTAGTCAAATGTTTTGAAGATTCACTTATGAAAAAAGAGATATGTGAATTGAAGGTAACAACCAAATTTCAGATTGAAAGGGGTAACGTTTGACAAACTATATTGAAAAATTAATTGGTTAAAGTTTGACGCTTGTTTATATTCCGATAGTTAGTAAACACAAGTTGTAAAATCTTAGTTAAATGTTAGATTTTCAAATAAAATAAACAAATATTATGTTTTCTAAAAATAAACAAGATACCAAATAAATGTAATTCAAGGTTAAAGAAATGCATACTGTGCTATGCATAGTTAAATTAATAGATTTTAAAATTAAAAAATAAATATTTTTTAACTAACTTGCAAACAAACTGAGTATTCTTTTAAACAAGTTTCTGACTCTCCTACAATCGATAAGGTCATGTCGCCGATTATATGCCTTTCAAAATAACTCCTTACGGACTCACCCGTAAAGGGTAAATTCTCAGCAAGTTAGGTTTTTTGTTTTTGATGTCCAGTGACTTATTCTCAGGCAGATTATGGCGAACACTGCACAGCGTTCGTAGCCAAAGCTACGAACGGCTCGTTTCAAATTTCTTGCTCTGCAGCGGGCTGCGAGTGCTGATTATGCGCTAGAGAGTTGGTCAACTAAAGGGTAGAAGGCTGGGTAAGTGAGCGCATCCCGGCAAGCTGGCCAGAGCAACCGGGCGGGTCCACAGGTGGCGGATAGTGGGAAGGCCTACAGGAATGTAGGTTACCTGTGAATAAGGATTCCGGAAGGTTTCTGAATATGCAGGCCTGGACCAAGGCTATGGTTCAAAGGTGAGGAATTATCCCTCCTCGTCAGTCAACCGGTTGGGGGCGGTAGAAATAACTGCTCTGACTGGGGAGACTGGGGTAGTTGGGAATTAGGTCCTCACAATGCTACTCTCACCTCCCAGGTGAACCAAGGGCAATGCGACAGTGAAGTATGGGCGGGAAACTACCCTAACGACACAGTTGTAAAAAAGAGAGTAAAGCAGGCTGTTCGCTTCATGAGAAACAGTTAATAATGTCCTGAACTTGGGGTGTGCTTCAAGGTCAGTGACTGAATACCCAATCCAAGGTGGAAGGCATCGTGCCGAAGGATGAATGGCTGCAGGGTATAAAATGCAGTTGAACACAATCCCCTTGAGAAACCAGACAAAACCTCATTGTATGTTGTCTTGCCAGGGCAGTGGGGACTCTGCTCTGGTCGACCGTTATTTCCCCCATACTCGTGGGACGTTAATGGACCAAGTAAGTAAAAGAATTGATTTCGAGACTGCACAGACAGTGGGAGCCAATGAGACGGCAAACCGTGAGTCTGTAGCAGATGTGTCAACGGCAACCATCACT
Source organism: Prosapia bicincta (assembly GCA_036971475.1). NCBI lineage: Eukaryota > Metazoa > Arthropoda > Insecta > Hemiptera > Cercopidae > Prosapia > Prosapia bicincta. Next base: position 239,948,805 of record JBAIZL010000004.1, on the reverse strand, counting down.
GGGGGTGCGGGGGCGGCTGTCAAGCAGCCGACTGCAGAAACCGGTGAAGTGGCTGTAGAGTTGAGCACGCTGTCTAGTCCTGGGGCTGCTCTGCGGACCCAGGCGACTGCAAATTAAGCAGAACAATGATCAAGATCCTCCAAGTGAACCTACAGCATAGCAGGGCGGCGAGTGCTGTCGTGTGTAGGATGCTGGACAGGGGAGAGGTGGACTTGGTTCTCATCCAGGAGCCATGGATTTCTGGAGGACGAATATGCGGGCTGGCGACATCTGGAGGTAAGTTGTTGTATGATAAGGACTCCGGTGTTCCCAGGAGTGTCCAGGTTAGGAGGCGGTTGAGTGCTTTTGTACTAACGGACCTCTACTGCAGGGACCTAATAGCTGTGATGGTGGAGCTGCGGGCGGAGGGGAGGATGAAGAGGCTGATCCTTGCCACGGCATATCTCACCTTTGACTACGCGGGGGCTCTACCAACACAAGAGCTGAGGAGGCTGGTCGAGCACTGCGGGGCTGTGGATGAGGAGCTGCTCGTGGGGATGGATGCTAACTCTCATCACACTTCGTGGGGAAGTACAGGTACCAACACTAGAGGTGAGGAACTTTTAGCTTATCTTAGCTCTAAGAATTTGCTAGTCTTAAATCAGGGGGAAGAGCCGACGTTTGTCACTAGGGCCAGACAGGAGGTCCTGGACATTACGGTGGCATCGAACCAGACGGCTAGGTATGTACTAAACTGGCATGTGTCGGATGAACCATCTTCTTCTGACCACAGACATATTGGGTATGATATCTCTCTAAATCCAGCCATGCTTCGGCCAACCAGGGATCCAAGAAGACCAGACTATGACTCCTACAGGAGGGACCTGGGAGTTCGAATTGAGGAGGCTGGATTGGAGTATGGTGGGAGGAGAGAGCTAGAAGACTCTGCCGCATTGGTTGGCCAGGCTATAGTAGAATCCTATACTGATAACTGCCCTATTAGTGAGGGGAGAAAAGTAGGGGATCCGTCATGGTGGAACAAGAAGCTAGCCAAACTTCGGAAGACCACCAGGAGACCCTTTAATAGAGCAAAAAAAAAGGAGAGTGGGACCAGTATAGGAAAACAATAACCGAATACAACAGGGCAATTAGAGAAGCACGCAGGAAGTCCTGGAAGGAGTTTTGTCAAGAGATTGACAAAACTCGGGAAGGGGCACGACTGCATAAAGTGCTCTCTAAGGACCCAGTTAACCTGGTGGGGATGCTAAGAACCCCACTGGGAAATATAACAAAAACTGCAGGGGAAACTGTGGAAGAATTAATCAGAACACATTTCCCTTCCAGTACTCTGAGGAAACTTGGGGGAGGAGACACTGAACCAGTTGACAAACTCTCCACAGGACGTGGTAAGAGGGAGGACTGGGAAGTGGCAAGGAGGATAGTAACTCCACAAAGGGTAAGATGGGCTATTGGTACATTTAAACCCTACAAACCTCCAGGTCCAGATGGGATCTATCCTGTGCTGCTTCAGCAGGGAATGGATTTGCTGGTACTGGTACTTACTAAATTATACAGGCTAAGCATTGGTTTAGGGCTTGTGCCGGCAGCCTGGAAAGCTAGTAAGGTGGTCTTTATACCTAAGCCCACCGGTAACCAATCGGAAGGGAAAGGATACAGACCTATTACACTCATGTCCTTTGTTCTTAAGGGACTTGAAAAACTGGTTGATAGTCATATTAGGGGGGGGGGGTGCTTTGGCCATAAAACCACTGCATTGGAACCAGTATGCTTATCAACCGGGGAAATCCTGCGAGGGAGCTCTCCATCAAGTGGTTGGTAGGATTGAGCAAATGATCGCCAAGAAAAAGTTGTGCCATAAGTGCCTTCCTCGACAATGAAGGGGCTTTAAATAACCCCTCAGTGGAGACGATGGTAAGTGGTGCAAGACGTCATGGAGTGGATGCAACCACTTGTGGTTGGATAAGTTCCATGTTAACAAACAGAAGCATTTCTGTAGAGGTGGCAGGGGAGGTAAGAAGGGCGGAGACAAGTCTGGGCTGTGAAAAGGGGGGGGGGTTCTCTCTCCTTTGTTGTGGTGCCTAGTGGTTGACAACCTTATTGAACTCCTGAATGAACAGGGGTACTTCTGTCTAGGATATGCGGACGACATAGTTGTTCTGATCCTGGGCAGATTCCCTGATACAGTCCTTGAGGTAATCAGAAACCCTCTACGACTGATTGAAGAGTGGTGTAAAAAGGAGAACCTTAGGGTAAAACCAAAAAAGACTGCTCTCATTAACTTCACCAGACAGCGAAAAGATCTGACGACCAGGATGCCCCGCTTGTTTGGTGAATACTTTGAGTTTGTTTGGGAGGTGAAGTACCTGGGAGTTACTTTGGAAAGGAAACTCACATGGAACCCACATCTTGAGAGGACAGTTAACAGGGCCAAAAGGGCACTGATGACTGTGAGAAGAATGGTGGGTAAGAAATGGGGACTGAAGCCATCAGTGATGCACTGGATGTAATTGAGGGTGATAAGACCTATGATTACCTATGGAGCTCTGGTGTGGTGGACAAAGGCCAACCAGGCACAGACAAGTGCTAAACTGAGCTCTATCCAGAGATTGGCCTGTCTGTGCACACTGGGAGCGATGTCAACTACACCAGGTGCAGCAATGGAAGTAATGCTTAACCTCCCTCCCCTTGAGCTTGTCCTTAGGAGAGAGGCGAGGCTGGCGGCATGGAGATTGCGCAACTCGAGCAACTGGGCTAACTTCCCAGATGTCTCGGGACATATGAGTATCGAGTGCGTGGTCAAAGAACCAGTCTTGGAAATGGGCAGCGACCACATTACTCGAATGTTTGCACCTGACCAGGTCCACCAAACTATGATGGAATGGTCAGGGACATTAACATCGGGAGCTCAGATCTGGTACACAAATGGCTCCAGGATGGACTTCGGCACTGGAGCGGGGGTGTATTGTAAAAACCCAAGGGTAGAACTAGTTTTTTCCTTGGGGAGGCATACCTCTGTCTTTCAGGCCGAAGTATATGCTATAAATGCCTGTCTGGGAGAGATAGCGAGAAGGGAAACACACGGGACCAGGATTGCTATTTTCTCCGACAGTCAGGCAGCAATTAAGGCACTAAACGGACACGTGGTCACCTCGGCCATAGTCAGGGAGTGCCTAATTAACCTACAAGCTCTGGCAAGGCACAATCAAATCAAGATAGGTTGGGTGCCAGGGTATAGGGGAATACTTGGAAATGAAGCCGCAGATGCGCTGGCCAGGGAGGGGTCTTCGACTCCCTTGATTGGACCGGAGCCTGCGGTAGGTATTTCCAAATTAATGGTCAAGATGACAGTGCGAAGGTGGATGGCTGAAAGACACTCTGAGCACTGGATCAGGGCCGAAGGGATGAGACACAGTAAGCTAACCCTTAGGAAACCTTCCTTGGGGCTGCAGAAGAGTCTCATCTATCTGTCTAGGCAGGAATTTAGGATAGCCACAGGTCTACTCACGGGACACTGTGGACGAAGGAAACATTTACATAAAATGGGTATCTACAAAGATGAACCAGTGTGCAGATTATGCGGGCAGGAACTGGAGACTGCCACACACATTATTTACAGATGTGAAGTACTTGCTGAGAGGCGCTTCAACCTCTTTGGTGATGGAACGGCTTTGGTGGATGCTGAAGGTAAAACTCTAGTCAGGAAACTCCTAAACCTGGTAAGAGGGAAGGGGTTATTTGACTAGATCAGGGAGGTAAGTACAATATACCTTAAGGTAGCAGTGCTTCGGGCAATTCAAACCCGCTCCCAAGTTAAAAAAAAAAAAAAAAAAAAAGTGAGCGCATGATCGGCGGTGGTGAGGTGGTGTGCAGGCCCGTTGCAACACACACACACACACACACACACACATATATATATATATATATATATATATATACACACACACACACACACACACACACACACACACACACACATATATATATATATATATATATATATTTATATATATATATATATATATATATATATATA
>JBAIZL010000004.1:239887272-239939772 GCA_036971475.1 Prosapia bicincta | reverse complement strand
TCGATCATTTCTTAAGAGATTTTTTCTATGATTCTGTCAAAGGGTAAACGGATCGGACAAGAGGCTAAATTGATCAAATAATTCTCTTCCACCCAATTGTCTTTCTCAATAAAGTTCCATTTCAATGCTTGTTGCTATTATAAGTAACGGTTTGCAAGCTACTTGGCATCAAGCTACTTAGACGTCATAGGAAACAGACTGAACCTTCCAATGTCTGATGAGATTATTTTGTTTAAATTAAAGTCATTTCTACTATATTGCATTCAAGTGCTCATCAGTCAAATACCAGCGTATATGAAATAAAATACAAATAAATAGTGTTTTTGAAGTGAACGTAGCAATTAAGTGACTCAAATGTACAACTTTTAATTTGACATTGGTCAATCCCAGTCTATTTTTCTCCAACCAAATAAAGATGTCAGAAATGGAAACTATTGATTATTATGCGTTCGAAATAAAACTTTTTTAACCTCATGAAAAGCTACATATGTTTGGAATTGAAATTTTAAATTTATACATAATAATAAAGTTAATTTTGATATATTACCAGACGTGTAGTGCAGAAGTCTAGGGTATGTACCAAAACAATATAGGTATGGGAGTTCTAATTATAAAATGTAAAGGTCATTTTTTTTGTTCAAGGCTTAAGAAATTGTATTTCTCCTCTATTTCTAACAATAAAAAAAAATACTAATCATTTCAAAATAATATATTTGCAGACATTCAAATCTATGCAAATAACTATTGTACCCAGATTTGTTGAAACAATATTTGATCTTAAGTTAATCAGAGCTTAGATTCTGAGAATAATTGACAAGAGCAAATATTAAAAGAGTTTACTGAAAATCTCACTATACACTATTTTAATAATACATACAGACTAATCACGATTAAAATATCGCCTTCTTCATTGGTTGCCCACTACTGATTAGTAGGTAATGAGGTGAGTATTATGCAATCACTGAAAAAAATCGAAATCGTCATCAAGAAAATAGTCTGTGTTGATTAATAAACTAGTGTATAGTAAGGATTTGAGTGGACTCTTTCAATATGAAAATATTTGATCTGTAAAGCTACGCATATTGTATACAAATAAATTATTAGAACAGGCCCAATTTTAAATTATTGAATTTAAAGGCCCCCATTTTAAATTAGCTGAAATATTACTCATATAATCATGATGTACAATCAACCCATTTATAATCCTTCTGCGTTGTTCCAAAGATACTGATATTATTCTTGGCATCACTGCCTCCAATCATTGTAATCTGTGCCAATTTCACTTTCAAATGCCCAGTATCAAAATGTCTCGTGAGCTGACAGCAGGAAATTAAACTCCAATATTTAATTCAAATGAAGGGTGTGTTTTCTAAGAGACCAAAAACGATTTCGCTTTCTATCCATGATATGTTCTCGCTGAAAACATCATATTTAATATAATAACGGTTTTTAACTCTTTGATGTCGTGATACCGCCAAGTACTCAGAAGCATTTTTCCAATTAACGACCATTATCATTTTATATGTACAATTTACAACAGTTCTATTTTATTTTAAAATTTTACTTTGTAATAAATTGTTAATTATTTTTAAAAAAATTTTTATGGTCATATTTAAATACTGGTAGTTATTATATTTTCCAAAAACATTTTTTCCCAAATTATCTGTAATGCATATGTAAAATATTTATTGAATACTATACATATTTTAAATTAAATTAAAAGCCCAACAAAGGCAAATCATGCACTCAATATCTGATCCTCATTATTACGATCATCTCTTCAAAGTTTCTTCTAATTTCAATTTAACTTTTTAAATATATTCTTTTCTCGTAATTCCGTTCCTGTGCATACTAATATTTATCTAATGTCTTTAATTATGAACTCTTCATTATATATTGTTTTAAAACTGTTTCTTCATGTGAACGAAATACATTGTTGTATCAAATGAAATGTTTTGTGCGTGTTCAAGTGCATGATTGACATCATATAATTTTCTGATGACATTTGAGTTTTATTGGCGTTACAACATACGCCAGGTTCGGTCAAGCTTGGCTCTTCACTCAAGGACACTGTAAGTAAATGCCTTGTGTAAGACAGCTATGTGAGTAGTTTAAAAGGCTCAATCTAACTTTTATGAGTTGAAAAATTAAACAACATAAAATAACTACATCAAAATAATCTATTATTTTATGCTTGGACGGTATGTTTCCAATTTTCAATGATTAATATTCAAATCGCTTTGCTAAATCAAATCAATTTAAGTAAATTTTAATAGGAAATACAAATTTCTGCTCCTATATTTCGTTGGCTTCTTCATAGTTGGTATATAATTTTCGTTGCTCTAAACTGTTTCATGCTTTTTATGCTTGTTAGCTTTGGAACACTTCTTTAAATTCTTGGATCTTATTCTCTTTAAAATCTTCTTAGATCATTCGCTCATTACATCACAAACTCCACTTTTTAAATTTCACAGTGCTTAGTCAAATTTATTCACTGTATCTACTTTGTTTCGATTATCATAATGGTGTTTTTCTCCTGAGAATCCGTGTCGATTTTTCTTTTCGCCTTTTCCCCAATGTTTTGATACACTTTCTTTCTGTATTATCTGTTGCACAGTTCTTCCTAAAAGTCTCAAACTGCAATTTTTAGGTTTTATTTCACTTTTAGTTATCCGTACGTGTTGCTTCAATGTCCTTCTTGGCTAGTCTTTATTATTTTAATGACACTTATTTGTACATTTGTATGATCCCATATACTTTATCATGGGTTCAGTATTATTGTAGACAATATTTCCACATCTATTAGATTATATAAATTAATATTTAAATAATTATAGTATTTTATTCACTCTCCACCTGTCTACAGACACGTAATTCGTATTACCTTCATACTTGTGGAAATGTTTATTTGCATTTTTTCATACACACACACACACACACACACACACACACACACACACACACACACACACACACACACACACACACACACACACACACACACACATATATATATATATATATATATATATATATACACATAAAAATATATTATGTTTTCTTGTGTAATAATCAAAAACAACTTAGGTGATTCAAATACGAATTATTTTTTATACAATATTCAAAGCTTTTCGTTGGTCAACAGAACCAGGATCATCAAGAATGAATAATACAATAATGCAAGATATAGAACATATTTTATATTAGAAATAGAATTGTTGCTAAATTCTATGTTTGCTACATTCATAATATGTTTTACATCTTCCATTATTGTATTATTCGTTCCTAATGATGTTAGTACTATTGAACAATGAAAAGCGTTGAATATAAATTAATAAATATTTCTTTTATTTGAATAAACTGAGTTGTTATATATATACGTGCGTGTGTGTGCTTCTTTGTGTATATTAGGCCATTATTTTTCTCCTTATTGACTTTAAAAAATCATTATAAAGTGTTCTAAGTGTAATAAATTGTTCAACAAATAATATGCAAACTGCACTAGCCACACAATCCGTAAAATGTAATGAGATTACTACGTATTATACGTATAGTTGGGGAATATATTAAAGTAGAAAAGTAATGAAACCACTTAATGCAATATTTTTGCAAAATGTTTACATTAAGGTTTTTTGAAATATTTTATAAAGTAAAATACATAATAGTTATTTTTACCCAACAGGAATATTTCTTCAAAAAAAAAAAAACATTCCGTTATGTGTATACTCTGTTTCGTGTAAAATATATTTATTATATCTTTATACAACAACAAAAGGATTTAGGTTTCGATATTTTAAATTTATAAATATAACATCTTTTATAGTTATGCCTGAGCCCGAGGAAGGCTGTTAAGTTTTTTTTTTGTGGGTGGGGCTTTTTAAATTTTATTTTGGTGCATAACTTCGTTTTTAGCCTTACTATGGCAGTGTGACAAGGACATAATTTTTATTATTTCTTGGACAGAAATATACCTGCAATAAAAACATATTCTGCTCTGTGTTTATTTTACTCTTGGGTAAACATTTGAATGCTAGACAAGTTGAATGAATTATTATCTGGGAATAATGGATGATCATAAAACGTATGTTGTTATATTAATTTATCACTACTGCACAATCTAACAAATTCAATAGTCTAGTCATTTAATCTCTGATCACTTATTATTATAGCCTTTCACCAACTCATATCAAATCCTTTGTTCTTTATATAAAGAAGTGATAGTATTAAAAAACATTAGTTAAAAAAACCTGTTGTTTTTAAAATAACTGTTTCTTTAAAGATTTGTTTAAAGTTTTTACTGTAGAATAAAGTCCTTAGACATTCAAATAGAAATACAACTAAATTTAATGTAGATCAAATTTCTGCTAAACTTTAAAACTGATTGATGAGTAAACGTGACAATCAAGTAGATTTTAGCCATCTGAAATGTATTTATACGTGAAAACATCTTTTGATGATTAGTTTGATCAAATCTCATAATTATTGTGTGTTCTCATAATTATTTTTCTTTACGTATTGAAAAGGAATTCGCTGACTAACAAAGTGACTTATTAGCTACATATATAATGCTGCTTGAAACTTTTCAGGCCAGTTATAATTCGGTTTCAATATAAGAAAGCCAGGAAAGACAAAACAATTGCATTAACCTATTTCAGACACATATTTACATTCAAACCGTATACATTGTTTCAAAAGACTTCAGACTTTTAGTCAGAGTTTACAAAATAGACTACCTATAGCTATAAAAATGAATTATATTTTATTTCTTCATTCTTATGGTGTAATCATGTCGTAGATTAAAATAAGTAATGACTTGGGTTGTTATAGGTTTATGATCTTATTGTTTGCTTGGAGACATTATTTTAAATTATTAAAATTGTTATATAAGTGGCTTTCAAAATTGACTAGTAGTATAGCCCGTTTCTTTTATCTATGGTAAAATACCAAAGTAAATTTCTCACATATTGTGTCATCATATGGAAAACTGTTCTAAATATAACAGTCATTAGATAGCTAAAGGATACGGCAATACAAATTATTTGAACGTGAAACGGTTTTCGAGAGGGAATACAAAAGCCTTTGACGGACAAAGGATGTATCTCGGCATCTGCTACGGACAAAAGCGGAGAAGGTTCATCACACTATACACAAAAGGGAAAGATTTCAAAGAGAAACATTAATCCGAAATCCTGTCAGGCAAGTGCAAATAAACAATTGGCTTAAAGGGTGTAAAGAAAGTGGAGGAGAACACTAACATTAAATATAAAGTCCCGTAAAAAACTACTAAAGAAAAAAACCAACTGTGTATTACATCGTTTATTATTAATTGGATATCTACAATTTACATACAACCGATACTTATTACTTTTGCTCTTCCTATCGTTAGAGTAAATATTAATAAAATACCATTAAATTACTACTACCAATGATAAATTGGGTAGATTAGAGTTTTTTAAGAAAAACGGTCAGACCTAAAAAGAAAGATTAAACATTAAATTTAAATTTATCTTTTACAATAAAATTAAATTTATCTGTAGTTGGCTATAGGCTCTAATTAACGTATTTAATAATATTAGGATTCATTTCTTATTGTGCAATACTTTTAAACCATAATACTGAAGATATAAATAAAAAATAAATATATTTTAAATTAGTATTATTTTTAAATCAGTTATTTAATAAATAAATCAAATTAGAACACGTGTATCGTAATAAATACACAAAAACCTCTTAACCACAAACTTTCTTTATTTTACCCTTATGTACATTTCAATTACAAAGTAACCATCCTCAGAGGGATAACATACAAAGACTGTATCCCTCTGAGGATGGTTACTTTGTAACTGAAAGGGTAAAAGAAAGAAAGTTTGTGGTTAAGAGGTTTTTGTGTATATATTATTCAATTCAAGCACATTCCTAATAAATAGTAACGTGTATCGTATTGTATTATGAACAAAATATATTACTTTCTAAAATACGGTAGATTTACTGATCTTTTGAACGACGTGCAGGGTTATTAATTAATCCATAAAGTTGAACAAACTACCAAAAAGCTGACCATCTTTGAATTAATTGTGAATATCCATATGAACCTAAAGGAACTTGACATGAGCACATCTGAAGTATGTTTCATACATCCATTTTTTAAAATATGTTCATAATTTCATGTACATGATTATTTAGATATTTAACATTTATTGAATATTTATAAAAATATTTAAATTAAATTGTTTTTTCCTTTTTACATTATTAATAATTTATACAGCATGAAAAGTTATACCAGACATTTGTTTTTTAAAGTATGTTTTAAATGTTGCCGAGTCCAAGTGGCTTCATAAGTTATACTGCCAACAATGTGATATTTACAACAGTTCATTTTTTTAATTTAAATATATTGGTCGATGAAATGGTTATTGATAAATAAATATAAAAAAAAAGTTTCTTGTAATATTTACAAATTATAATTGTAATATTATAAAAAATTATTAATCAAAAACAAGAAAACAAATTAAAAGTTGTAAAGTTAGATATGAAGAGTATTTAAGTTCATAAAACAATAAATTCAATAAAATAAAGACCTAATGTTACAACAGGAGAGTTTTCTCCTGAGAGTAAATTAATTTAAAATATATAGGCTATGTCAAAAGATAGTTGGTTTTTATATCAAAGTCTAGGGACAGGATCCACTGGCAGATGCTGCTTAAATGTAACTGAGGAGCCTATAAAAAGTTAAAATTAAACAGGATCATATTTTGCACGGCCCAACCTGAATTATCTGTTAAATTAGCCCATGGAGGAATTATGTATGTGATGATTGTTCATGCTAATATGTATCTTTAGAGCTGACAAATACTGAAATATATGACTATATAGCCCGCACACTATTAGTTAACAGTAGGGGGTATTTTGGAACAGCGAGTCAGGTCGGCGTGTCGTTGCATCCGCTAAAGTGCAGTTCAAACATTAGTGCCGTCGCCGTGTAATAAGAAAGGGGAGTTCGTTGCAGTGTGTGTGTGTGAGAGAGAGAGAGTGAGAGAGAGAGAGAGAGTGTGTGTGAGTGTGTGTCTATGTGTGTTTAGTGTGTGTGTGTGTGTGTGTGTGTGTGTGAGAGAGAGAGAGAGAGAGAGTGTGAGTGTGTGTCTATGTGTGTTTAGTGTGTGTGTGTGTGTGTGTGTGTGTGAGCGCGCGCGTGTGTGTGTGTGTGTGTGTGTATGTGTGAGAGAGAGAGAGAGAGAGAGTGTGTGTGTGTGAGTGTGTGTTTAGTGTGTGTGTGTGTGAGAGAGAGAGAGTGTGAGTGAGTGTGTGTCTATGTGTGTGTGTGTGTGTGTGTTTGTATCAGTGAACAATTATTCCACTAAATAACTGATTACACGTTATATTTATATAATAGACAATTTGTGATGAACTAAATACAAAAGAAGTTAGGCTAATGTTTTACATAAGTACAATTCGTTAGCACAGGAAAGCATTTTGATTGAATTAGAGGCAAAATCAGTTCACAAGATTTGTTGTGAAATTTAGGTTTATTGAAATTGCAACGGTCTAGTATTTACTTTTAAAGGGTATTATTTTTTAATTCTCATATATCGATGTAACTATTTTTATATATAAATCATCATGAATCAATGTATGAAGATTTATTGAATTTCCCTTTCGTTTATATTTGACAGCTTTTTTTAATAGTAATAGGTAATGACAGTTTTTTATGACAGCTATTAGTAAATAAATAAAATATTTTACTTCGGTTCATTGTTATTTGTTACCAACATAACAGGGAACTAAATCACGCCACTCTATAAAGTTTGATCCCCTGAGCCTACAAATCTGTCGTCAGATGAACACCCTTTCATTTGCCAAATTGTATTTATACCCCAAGTGGGACCCGTACACACTTTTAGCAAGCTTGTATTTTACAGTTGGTGTTGAGAATTTTAATAAATTTTTAAAACAAGACTTATTGTTTTAAATACATTTTTTCTTTTTTTAAAAGTTTACTTTTAAAAGATTCAGTTTGTGGAAACCAATAAACCAGGGGTAGTGGTACTGTATCATAATTTACACTTATAAAGCAAAACTAATAGTTGTATATTTCCTGAACATCATACGCTACATAATAGTGCCCAGACAAATACCAAATGTAATTCTAAATACAACAGGTGAGGTAATAGATTCTTCATGTAAATCATTGATATAGTACAAGAATAATTATTCCATGGTTTTGTTGATTGTCATTGATACTGATATGGTTTAAGGGCGTAATTTATTTGTTTAGAATAGTTAAATAACAATTGCAAGTAGAATATTGAATGTAATAATATAATATAAGCCTATACGGATATAAATAGTATCAACGATCAGCCATTTACAAAAACAAAATTGACTTACAATAGCAAATTATTTTTCACACAAGCAAGTATACTGTTTTCTTGTTTTTTTAAAACAAACTTTCGTTAGGTGTATTTTGATGTGAAAATAGTTCCGTGATTTTTAGATGAATTTATTTAGTTTATGACAAGAACATAAGACGAATCAATAGATTTTTTGCTTCTATTTGTTATAATTTTGCATTTATGAAAACAATATTGTTCTTCAGTTGATAAAAATGAAGATGTATTTTCTAACGATGAGGATGAACCCTATATGTTTAGTAACATATGTTACAACAATTTTGATTTTGCATGTTTTGACATGCTGTTGATTGAATTACTGACCTTACCGTTTACCATTTTATTTAGTATAGATTTTCTGTATATTTTTTTTACATATTTAATAATATACCATATGAAACTATACCTTCCTTTATAAATTTAGACATTAAGAAGGAAGAGTAAACACATCGTTTTAGAATTATTTACAACTTTCAATTTTATATTTTTGTATGTGATTTATTGAATTTCGTATGTTTAAATGATTGATTTACCTAAGAGACTTTTTTTTCTTGTACAGATTCAGGGTGTAAGTTTTGCAAGGCTTCGACTTTTATTCGGACCGTCTCTATCCAACACATTTCAACGCAAATACGTTTAGATTACTTTGTTAATATGAAATAAAATTTGAAATAAATTTATATTTTTTTTTTATATGGGAAGATGATACTTGGCCGACTCAAAAAACACAGAGATACATAACCTCCAAACACACACACACACACACACACACACACACACACACACACACACACGCACACACACACACACACACACACACACACACTCACTCTCTCTCTCTCAGACACACACTCACCCACACACACACACACACACACACACACAGTTCAACGAGCGTTACACACTCCCACTTATCTCACTACTACCTAGTCCCTCTCTTGTTCTTCATTTGTGTAAACCTTTTCACATTTATTTTTGTTCCAGTAGGTATAGGTTCATGTTTATATAAATATATATATATATATATATATATATATATATATATATATATATATATATTGTTGGGTTTCTGACCTTAATTCTAATTCATCAGCTTATCCTACCTTTTTGTCCTCTTTTAGGATAGCTTCCTCTATACCTTATACATACATAAAACCTTGTCACTCTTACACTTACATACTTCCTAGGCGTTATCTATTCAAATATTATCTTCGTACCTTGAATATTACTTACCTGTCTGATTCCTCAGTAGTAATGACCTAGGCTGGAAATTTTATCTAAAATTGAAACCTGTAATTTTCACAAACTTAAATCTCTTAGGAAATTATATTCTTAATTTCGTGTACAAAAACATTTAGCTAAGTAGTTGTTTCAGGTATCATAAGTGGGGGTGGTGTTTTAAAGTAAGTTTTAATAATTGTTAATTATTATTTTTGCAAAACCAGTAACTTTAAATTGAAAACTAACGTTATTTAAATCTGTATACACTTTATATTACATGATTTTATAATGTAAGTAACAAATCGATTTCTAAATAAAAACATTTTTTTAGTAAATAAGAAACTAAAACCTTGTTTTATATTCTCATATTTTATCTAATTATTTATTTACGTAAATAATATTATTTCAAAAATATCACTTACATTTTTTTTTAACAATATTTTTAAGCTATGCATGTATCTAAACGCAATAACAATAATACAATTATGCATTTGAAATTGAATAAAAAATATAACCTAAGTTATTAGTTTATTATCAAAGTTATTTAGCATTATTAAAGATAATTTAATTTCCCAATGAACTTAAAATATAAATTCAAAATATGTATATATTTATTATTCAATATCCATTTTAATTTCATTTAATCAAAATGTATCTTTTCATTTTATTCAGTTTTTACCCAATATTAATATACGAATATATTATCGCAGATTAGTTTTTTAAAATTTTTTTTCAATTAATACAAACTTTATTTTTCATCAAATATGTATTTTTTGTCAAAGCTATCATTGTATAATTATTTTTTCCAATTTATATTTAATTCATATTTTCACTTTAAATACATGCAACTTATTTCGTCACTATATTATATGAATAAAATTTTGACTTACTTAGAAATACGTTTATTATTTATGACAACATTTATAAATCAATATAGTTTTAAAATCACGGGTAAAGGTGATGGTAAATGTTATTTTTTTAAAAGTTTTTTGATAAAATGTATAGATGCTTTTATTATTTATTCAAACATTGGTCAAGAACAATTGTTAGTTCACTTGCCTTTTATTGTGTTTTCATTCACAGGTTGACGATCCAGCATCTCGTTTTGGATGTAGTTTAAACCGCTGTTATCTTGTGTGGATGAAGGCGCCCTTCTGGAAATAATCGTAGAGCCCTGTAACTCCTCTTATGGAATATCTCGAGAAATCAACACATTTACTAAGCGAACATACACTGAACCATATTTGACGACCGTTGTGAGTTATATTATTGTAAAAACCATACCGGTCGAGTAATTTCTCAAGAAGAAAATCTATCGATAATGTAAATAAAAACGCCTTTCATGATAGTCGCGCAAAGCGCTAAATCTTTGAACCAATCATTGAATATTTAACTTTTTGTACAAATGTAATAAAACGGAGTGACTCTCCGAAAATGTATTAGAGAAGTCCTCAATGTGTTCCCATCACGGAGTTTTATAGATTCCTCAAATGAGCTGCAACAACTTTATATTGACGACCACTGAAACTGCCGCTGTATCATATATATATATATATATATATATATATATATATATATATATATATATATATATATATATATCTATATATATATAAAGAACTTGGTCAAAATACAAATACAAGAATTATAATTGAATTTACATTCGTAAGGAATAAACATTAGTTTAATATTCCTGATGATGTTGGTACTATTAGCCAACGAAAAGCTTCGAATTGTAAATTCAATTATAATTCTTGTATTTGTATTTTGACTCAAGTTCTTTAATAATACACAAGAATACATATTGCGATATATATATATATATATATATATATATATACATACATACTTCTGCATTACACTATACACTCATCGAAATTATAATATTTAAAAACCGTTATAAATAAAATTGTATGTATTGTTCAGTGATTTTAAGTTCATTGTACGAGTTTTTAAAATGATAAATCGTTAAAATTTAAAGAATATTTTTATTCTTGTCTTGTTGTGTAATCTCATCCTACCAATGATTCATATTGAAAGCATTTTTTTGTCATGTTTTAGTATTTTGGTTTGCTTTACCTTAAATTATTCAAGAGCCATTAAATTTTGTAGTAATTATTTAGTTAGATAATTGTTTAATTACTGCTTATAATTTCATAAGTTTAATGTTCCATCCGCTTTACCTACTGAGTATTATTAAATAATGTACCCATTATGTTGCAATTACTATTTATAAAAGCATACTAGCAACGGTTTGTGTGCCTAAAGAGTTTGGTTCGGATCTGTAAATTTTAATGGTTTAAAACTTGTAAGATTGAAGATGTAATACATCACCTGTAGTGGAAGTAGTAAGCTACAACCTTATACAAAATGTAAAAGCACAATGCATTGTTATGGAATGTTACTCTAAAATAAAACCCGTTGTCAGGATTAAGTCTTTTTTATGTAAAGGTTTGCTTGTACAGAATCAAGTCTACTTGTAAGGCACTGCTATTACATAGCAATAATTTTAAACCTATTTGAATTTAAACTTGACTTAATTTGCTATATTTTTTAAAACTACAAAGAGATCAAACCTAAACATCTTAGCCAACCTTAAAACACTTTAGGATATGCCTCAATATTTGTATAGACAGGAAAGTTTTATAATTCGTTTTGCTATTAGTATACATTTCCTAGTTAATTATCATTTCCATTTCAGGCGGAGTATCCAATTTAACAAAATCTCTATCATTTGCCATTTTTTTGAACAAAGCTTTGGTAAATGGCTTTCTATAGCCGAAAACGCAATGCACCACGCTAAGCAGCAAAGGATGGGTATGAGACACTCCTCCCGAGGTGTTTAATAAGGCTCTCTTATCGCAATTAACATTTCACCCTCTCATTTAACTACACGCCTTGGCGCCTTAATGACTGCTTCTGCCTCCTACGTTGCTAATTAGGAAAAGCTCTGTAGATAACTAGACTACTGCTTAGAGTCTCTATAATGATCATATTTCGTTTGATGTTAAAAGTGTTTTGTTTTAGAAGGCGGGTCGTTATGTTACTAGCTGTTTATGAGATCCTTGCTTTTTGTGCTTTATATTTTAACCGTAGTAGAATTGATAATATTAATAGAAAAACATTTTAGTGTGAAATAAAAGCATATTATTAATAATCGATGCTGGAAAACACAAAACTATAAAGTGACTTATAGAGTTGATATAAATTATATATATATATATATATATATATATATATATATATAAATAAAAAACAAATAATAATAAAAAATATAACTATTACTGATTTCTGTTATCCTAATTTTATGTACACGATATGCATTAAAATGGTTCTTCAGAACAAAATACGTATTAAAATAGAGCTAATAAAAAGCTGTCGAAAATCAACAAAAAATTTCTACAGTGCTTCTATTTTAGTGTTAACTTAAGAGTTTTTATAAACTATTTACATTCTTGAATTGATGCAAATTGTACAATAAATAAGGATTGTAAAAAAAATATTTGTATAATTATGAATATGTTTTTACAATACTATCAATATACTAAAATATGTTTGCATTTGATTCTTGCTTATAGTTTTCTGGTGTGTTCGTAAATGTTTTATAAACACTTATTCCACCAAGTACTTATTTTAATTGCAATAGAGTTTCCTTTCAAGTTTTCTGTAAATAAAAATAAATTAAACTTTTAGTATTACAACTATACTATCATACATAAACAAAAATAAATTATAAAATATTTCCAAAATTATAAAAATTAACCCTAAAAGTATTTCGGTAACCCGGTCAACATAACCATCAAACTAGGTGTAACTATGAGGTTATAACCAAAGGCTATGATGTAACCTACTTTCAGAAGTCAAAGTATTTCATAGGATGATATAAAAATGATGATGAATTGATTAACGAAATTTATGTACAGATTTATTAAATACATTACAATTAAAATTAGTAATTATTCCTTTAATAATAGCATATTCGATGGTTTTCGGTTTATTGTTATTTATAAAATTACCACGGAAGGAATCTCATTTCTTTTTATTATTGAGATTTGATATAAAATGTAAAATTTATTCGTACTATGAAAGGCTACCCTGCTATTTATAGGATTTTTAAAAAAATAAAAAGGTACTTAGGCTCAATTTTTTAAAATATTCACAACAAATATATTTTATTAATTTTTAAAAAAATTACTATCTATAATGTGAAAAGGAGTTTTACAAATGCTCTTTAGCTTGAATTATATACTATAGTTAATTCATATTTAAATTTCAAAATATTTGTCCTTTTTTTTGTTGATATTTTTTTCAATAATCGAAAAATGCTCCAAATGAAACATGAATTCTTTTTGATACTATTCAATATAGGTTACAGTTATTAAGTTTACCTTTAAATTATAATTGATGTTCTGGTACAAATATATCAACATTTCATTAGGTATTTCTTTTCCCAATTACAATACTTAGTTTTATATTAGTTATGTTTGTATAAAATTTTTTTCTGGTGTTTTTAAACACACTATTTGGAATGTAAGGTTTTAACGGTAATTTTATGTTTTACTAAAACGTTTAGGCATACAAAAACAAATAAATAGTAAATATTTTAAAATATCCAAATCAAGATATACTTAAATATTGGACCCGACACGTTTTATAAATTTGAGGTAATAAAATTGTCAGCCTATCAGTCATGAGTATTAGACAAACATTTCTGTAGTGATTTTTAAGTGTATTATTATTTTGGATCAGTAATTTACAAATTTATCTTCATACATCATTAAAGGCAAAATCCATGATAATAATCAATTTTATTATTCAGTTACATGGATTTTCCCTAAAAATTTATTCCTTAAACATTTTCGGTGTTAAATATTTTCGTAAAATGTCTTTTTTAACTATCTAACCCAAATGTAAATTATTTCTAATGTAAATTGTTAGGAATAATATAACATCTGCAGTGTGACTACTTAGAGCCTACGAAATATTTTAATTTATTATTTATTCAATATTCGTTATATATTTGATAAATAAAATATTCTAACTGTGTAAAGGAATAACAAGCAATTTCCTCATTAAAATTTTTCAAAATATTTTTGGAAGCAGCACTGAAAAGCCTATGTTCAGGCTAAAATTATTTATTTTTTATTCGTTAACATATTCAATAATTTATTTACTCTTTTGGTAATTTGCTTTATAATTAGCACAAACATATGTTTTAAGTAGTAATTTTGAGTAGACTTTTTAGAAAAACAAGTGGAAATGAATATTCAGACCAACATCTTATTGCTTTCATTGCTATTCAGTGCCCTAATTTCAAACAATTGTTATATACATTTGAACCCAACTATAACAAACTTAGACATTTCAAGCTGAAACCTTATCCGCTAATTCAGGAGGATAATAGATGTAAAGTACCTAGGTGATAGATACACTTGTTGTCAGGTAATTATAGATGTTAGAGACCTACGTAGCCACCCAGGTGCAAACAAAAATAATGTGTGAACGTGTGTTCACTTGGTTTTTTATGTCAGATCAGAAATAAATGGAATTTGTTTTGTGCACGATTCTTTTATTTATACAAACTACTTTTTTAACGATAAATAAAAAATAATTTATAAGAAAAATTTTATTTCTATAATTGGAAAATTATTACTATCACCTACATAAATATGTGTCAAATCTTTAGTTCTGGAATCATATTTTAATTACAGATGTTTTTTAAAACTAAAACATTATACGATATTATGAGTATAAAAATATTTGTGTGGTATCTGCAGATCAATGTAGTAAATCACGCTCTCTATTACAAAATCAGTTTAGCTGTGTTCCAGATTTCCCTCAAGAAGTTGCTGTTGATTCCGACAGGTTGTGTTGTGGTCTCCACAATGTAACAATCTGAAAATTTCCAACAATCATTATATTGTTTTAGATTTTCAATCATTCTTAGTTTTCTTGTTCTAAGCTTAATAGTTTTTATATGAAAAATTTTAAAGCGCCTATAAAGAGTAAAATTTATTGAACAATTTTAAAAAAACTAAAAACATGTTCTAATTCAATTTCTAAAATTTGTTTTGAAAACTATTGTTCTAATAAAACATTAGCTGTTTATTATATTTATTTAAAAGAAATAAATTTATATCAAAGATATATTATATATGATATATATATATATATATATATATATATATATATATATATATATATAATTAATAACATAAAAATATTTCAAAAACAAGAATACTTCTAATGAATATATTTATTAAAAAAGTATAAATATATTCATTAAAAGTATTCTTGTTTTGGAAATATTATTAATTTATTACCTATATTACAAGAAAACATATCACCATATTTAATATATATATAGTATTTACATATTTAATGTATTATAATTATTAATATTAATAATATATTTATATAATATACATAAATAAAGATGATGCGAAAAGGCGAAATTGACATTGTTTTATTACTTTAATTTAAATTGCAGGAAAAAACGTTTAAAAATATATGATATTTAAATGTTAAAATATATACTTAATCAAACCAGTAATAATCGAAAAGAGCCTTGTGGAAGATATTTAGGGATCAAATTTATTTTATGTATAATTCAGTTTCGTAATATGAATTTGTTTTCATTGTAATATTATGTCATATGTCATATTAAACCAGATAAGTCTGGTTTAATTGGAAGTAGCCACTAGTACAGACGTAGATATCAAGGATTAGTATGGTTGGTTTTGGATCTTTAATGGAATTGTCGTAATAATAAATATAATTATATTACATACTATACAACTTATTTATTTAATAAATATAAAATATTCTTAAATAGTGAAAATATTTAAAAATCAATGACCAATAATAATTCTCACTAAAATATTTACGTGACATATAAAGTTAGAAATAGGAAATTTACTGGTATCTTTATTGACCAAAAACACCTACACACTTACTTAATGATACGAATTATATTTAGTATTCCTTTATTCAATGTAAATGAAAAAGATCCTTGATCAATTCAATATTAGTATTTTCAAAATAGACTTATGATTTGACAATGAGACTGGAATAATTGCAGTCAATTATTGTCAATTATTATTTGCCAATTATTGACAAAAAAGTAACGTTTTAAAATTAAATTTCTTTTATTTATGAATCATGTATAATAAAATGTATACTATATAACCTCGTAAAATAATAAAAAATATGCAAACGTTTTTATTAGGGCTAAGTTTATTTTTATTGCATACATACAAATGAAAATACATTCAATTAAAAAATATGTTCTCATTCGTTTTGAAATTATGAGAAACTAGAAAATATTGTTGAAAATAAATTACTTAAAACTATTTGGTAGTCACTTTTTAATAACTATAATTACGTTAATAATGCATCGAAAATAGTTTATATATTTGTCGTAGAACATAAATTAAAATTCTTACAAAAGCTTTTAATATAAATTACATTTATCTGAACATATTTATGAAACAATATTCCATATTTACCATTAAACTGGTAACTATTAAAAAACAGAATATCATAAAATTAAAAATAGAAAATTTTTTTGTTGGGTAACTTTATTATTATTTCGCAGAACAGTTAGCCGGAATAGCATTGGTTCTTTGTCAAACATATTGATATTAAAGATTTTCTTATAATTCTATAGGCCTACCAGTAACGGCCAGATGTTTCACCGCCAGTAATCATAAGTAAAAGAAAACTCTTCTAATATTACTATTGTTGTTATATATTTTTTTAATGTAATTTATTCCAAAATGATCCATTTGTAAGTACTAAGATATATATATATATATATATATATATATATATATATATATATATATATATATAGAGAGAGAGAGAGAGAGAGAGAGAGAGAGAGTGAGAGAGAGCGAAGAGAGCGAAAGAGTGTGTGTCTGTGTCTTAACATTAAACTGTGCTGTATATGTACTGCTACGTCTTCGACGCAGGAAAACTATACAATCAAAACTAGTGCCCCTTTGACAAATTTGTGTATTATATAATTTGATTTTTCACACAATTTGTTTGCTATAGTATGAAACAATTTA
Organism: Prosapia bicincta; assembly: GCA_036971475.1. Classification (NCBI taxonomy): domain Eukaryota; kingdom Metazoa; phylum Arthropoda; class Insecta; order Hemiptera; family Cercopidae; genus Prosapia; species Prosapia bicincta. Next base: position 239,922,092 of record JBAIZL010000004.1, on the reverse strand, counting down.
CTTATTTACAAAAAAAAATTATATAAACCTACTATATATAATTCCCAATTTATTATATATGTATATCTAAAACAACATAGGTTATTCAATTACAAGAATATTTAATAATTTATATTTTCTTATTTGTATAACCTATGTTGTTTCAGATAATTAAACAAGAAAACATAATATATATATATATATATATATATATATATATATATATATAATTAACAAATATAGTTAGAGAGAGAGAGAGAGGGGGGGGGGAGATAGAGAGAGTGGATGTTTCAGGAGTAATTACAGATTTCGCCTAAAATTCAGCTCTGTCAGTGAAATTAACATAGACTACAATTTTTAGTTATATAAATAGGTTTTATGTAAAACGTTTTGAAAAAACATATGAAATGTGTCCCATCACACTATCTTTAATAGTTTAATAGAAAACTGCAGGAAAGACAACAAGGTTATGGTGGAAAAATCTTTTTTGCGTTTGAACTACAATAACCTCATTGAATTGCCTACGAAACAAGACAAGAGTTCAATACAAATTTGTAGATAATATGATGCTTTAAAACATAATGAAAATAAACAAAAAAAACGAAATATTTCTCTTTTAAATTCAATATTATTAGGAAACAGACAAAACTAGAAATTATGAAAATTATTGCTAAAGGTCTAGCCAATAAAATAGAATTTAAAGAAAACTATTTTGTTTTTATTGATATTGTTTAAATTATTTTTTGAGAATAGAATTTTCTAAATATTTTATTTATCTTTTTTTATTACAGGCATTTCAACGGAGTTAATGTAGCCCAAACGCAAAATTAAAAAGTGTGTTTTCGATCCTAAACTTTTTTATTCCAATTTTCTTCTGAACTATTAGAGATAGAGTTCTGGGACATGTTTTATAAGATTTGTCAGCTTAAGATATAACGTAAAACCTACCTAATTAACAAACCTACCTATCACTCCCTCACACACACACACACACACACAGATCTACATACACACACACACACACACACACATATATATATATATATATATATATATATATATATATATATATATATATATATGTGTGTGTGTGTGTGTGTGTGAGAGAGAGAGCGACAAATATTTATATTCCAGAGTATATTAGATAGATAATCTTACTGTTAAAACTATTGAAAACCTATGTGTTATGCTTTAAGCAAAGGTTATACTGAATAACAGGGCCTAACCGCTCCTACTTTGTTGAATAAATAGTAATACCAGTTTTAATCTATTTCTCTGTGCTCACAAACTTGTTCGAGCTGCAGTCTGTATTACGGTTTTGTGATTGAAGTAAAGACTTCATTCTAGCGGTGAATTTGCAATACAAATAAATCAAATCTCATTGAGTTATGTATTAGGTATATATCAAGAATAATAATTCGAAGTAAACGAAATGGAGAGATTATTGAATTTCACTGGTTACAAACGTTTCAAATTATGAATAGCCTGATTTTAACAGTATAACATCTAAATCATTTACCCTATGAAAAGGTTTCATTTTGTGGGCAAAATTTAGAAACTAGGAAATTCTATTATTTAAGTACTGTAATTTTGTTAAGAATAAATATGTTTTTAGTTTTAAGCTACTGAAGTAGAATTCTACTGTAACTTGAAGATTTATTGTAATTCCGTAACCATGTACGCGCAATATACCCATAATTGTGTACTGAGAAAAAATATAGAAATATTTTTAATAACTGTAAGAAAGAGAAGTTATTACTGATTGATACAATATAATAAACAATTACTCAGTGAAATAATAGGAAAAAACTAATATAAATAGGTTTGTATCACTTTATATGAAAAGCAATTAAATCTATTAGATAAACTTTAACTATTTGGGTGTTAATTTTAAGAGGATTCATAATTTTATATTTGATATATATATATTTACACAATATATCTCACACAAATTCTCGTAAATCACCTTTTAAAATCTGGTTATTTGTTATACATTTCTATTCAAATAACTTTATATTTATGTTTTACAAAATGTATAATTACTTAATAAACAAAAAGCACGCATGTGTGTGCACGTACGGTCGTTTCTTTGTTCGTCTACCTTATTTTCTAGGTATGCCTGGATAAACTCATGGTAAAATAATAAGCCTCTAAAGTTATCTGGAGTGAGACCTTGAAAGATATAAAGCTGAATGAATTTTCTGAATAAGGAGATTTGACAGATAAGTGAAGTGAGCCCATTGTAAATTCGAAACAATAGGTGGAAAGTTTAGATTCAATAGAACTCAAGGATTATTTATACAGCTTTGCTACATAATGCTCATTCAATTTTAATTAAATTACGAAACTTCACGAAATAAACAATAGGATTATTGGGGCACATAAAGTGAATTAAAGTTACTCAATTAGAAGTGAAGTATTTCATTTTAAAACTAACTGTTTGTCATTTCAATGCAAATTGAAAAATATCCAAAAGTTTTTGTGATTGTATCATAGTAATAACATTCTTCTTTATATTTTGAGAAATTATATTATTTATTATATAAAGAGTATATTTGTTTCGGTAAAGTATAAGAATGTCCTCTAATTTAATACATTCAATGTTATTTGAGTTAGTAATAATGAACATACTATGGCGTTATATTTATTCTAGTTAAATAGAATCAGCTTTTTATCATTCGTAGGAAGTTTTAATAAAAATTTGGGAACTGTAGGAATATATATGTATGTTTCTTTGACTGATATATTGTTTTGTGTCTAGAAATGTGTATTTATATTTTAGAAACTGTTTCCGGATTACAGGTTTACAATATCAATTTAGGAACTAAATTTATCTAGTATTTAATTAGGTATAACTGATTGATATATAAAGTATAACTTGTGTTTTGTTTCAGATCTTGTTTGAAATAAATAACGGAACAACGAAGTAATGCCTATCACTAATATAATTTCGTTATATTGAAAAGTAAAACCTTTTCAGACACCAAGATTGTACATAAACACAGTAGAAACCACGAATTAGTTTTTCTAAACTAAGTAAAATTAGTAAACTACAAAATTCTAAACCACAATAATGATAATTTGGTATATAGGAGAAATATAATTAGGCTACTTCTATCAATTACCACTAATATTTTTATTTGTAGATATACAAATTAAGTTATACAATCAATGCGAAGGTCAATTCAAGTGTCCCAGTTGAAATACTGGGTGGATGGGCATCTGTTATCTCTTGTCTCTCATAGGCTCAGAAAGGCGTTACAGGGCACAAGTCCCTAGGGCCTAGAACCTCATTTAGTCCTGTCTGTAATCGACAGAGCTAGGTTAAGAAGCAAGCGAATAATTGTTGCATGGTTTGACTCTCCGACGAGTTGGGTCAAACCCGCACGATTATGTGAGGAATATTCTCCTTCTGCATCAGGTCCCTGGTGAACTAGTCGATATAGTTATTGAGATAAATAGTGTAGTTGTATCCGGAATAGGACTCACACAGGCTATACTGGGACATTTTCCTTGGAGGCGGGGGGAACGATGCCGAGCAGCTGAGCCCTATCCTATCTAGCCAGTAGTGAGGGCGGCTCAAAGGTCGAACCCATTACCATAGGTATAGCCTTTAAGGCCATAAAGATTCAGTTTTGTCCTATGCCGATGATCTCGCCCTCATCTCTCCTGGTGTAAAGGAGATGCGCTAGTTATATCTCATGGTGGACGTTTTAGAAGCAGTCGATCGGTGCCTGCTTTCACCCTAGTAAAAATTGGAGGTGGTTAAAATGTTTGTGCTGCCGCATTTGGATTTTTTTGCAGGGGAGCAGAGTAAAGAACCAACCTTTGACGGAACTATGCAAGGCCATGAAGCGTAGCACCAAGTCTTGACTCTATTTACCCCATCGAGAGAGCACTAATCCTGTTTATTAGACTTGTTAGAGAGTGTTGCTAGTCATCTTCATCTAGCGGACCAGGTGGATTTGGGGGCGTGTCGTGATCAAGTAATCATGAACTTCGCGCAATCCATGATGAGCGATGTAGTCCGTACGCGGATCGCATAGTACCCCTCCTAACAAGACCATGCAGGGTACCATATACATCTTAAAAGTGACCCTTAACGCTATTGTAACCGGAACTCTCGGATTCGTAGGACAAACGTAATGAGGACGTCATGCCTTTGTTTAGGATATATTATCGTTATGGCAAAATCATTGAAAAGGCTAATGGTAATATAAGCAATTAGATGGTAACATAGATGTAACATGCATCACTGGTCAGTAACAATGGTAGCAGCTGGGCATGTTGCGACATTTTAATCTTGCCTTTGTTACACTAGTCGCCTACATTCCCAACGGTTAATTATGTTTGATATGGATGACTCGTGCTAAAATAAGGCTGATTGTATATGTGTCCATTTAGTTTTCATTATTTGTTTATTTAGGTTTATAGTTAAGGTTTCGGAGTTCATTCGAAGTTGTGTATTATTATACATAATTATGTTCCCATTTTTATAAACACAGTTTTATCGATCTATCTCAGAAATGTGGTAAAGATATCTAATATGAAATTTTGGATACATATGAACGCCTAAGACATATATCTCATAATTTCATGGTTTCTAAAATTGATTTTAAATGTTATGTCTATATAAAATATTACTCGAAATAAATGGTAATAATTTCTGATTTGATGACAGTGTCAACTTTTATCTGATGCATTCAATTTTACAATTTAACCGATTCAATATGATGACATATATTTTCCAACTGCCAGAGCCGGTTATGCTCTTTTCTTAGCCCTAAGTACAGGTACAAGCGTTTTTATGATTCCAATAGACAGTCAATCTACTTGAAATATTGGAGCGTACCCACAGGCGGTCATATTAAGGACATACACACGAGGATATAGATCCTCTACCCTGGAGTCCATATCCCTGTTCCGGAGCAATTTATATCCACATTTGTTTCGTCTCTTTCGTAAGCAATAATATTTAAACTTGTTTTAATACAATAAAAAAATACGTTTGTGCAAATTATTACTTTCTAGAGGGGAAAATAACCCTTTATCATGAGATCTATTTTACAATCACATTATTATCTCAAAAACTGATTCAACGTAAAGTGTTTCAGGATTTAGTTTCCACTGTTTTAAAAATATATGTCGATAGGATCTGAAAAGATAATAAACTTTAAATTAGGCAAGAAGCTAGCTTAGTTTGTTGGTTGAACAAATAACAAATGTTGACAATTTCGGTTTTTTATCTTTTTGAAGAAGTCATGGAAAGAGACAAATGTTTGCTTTATGTAGCCTAATACAAATTGGCAAAAATGTTTTCAAAATGTAATTGATAACAATTTTAATTTATTTTTCGTGCAATGAGGGAAAATAAAATAATCTTTTATTTTTTTTTAAAGTAGATTAGTGTTTTAATTCTAATTTTACAATGTGAATTATTGGTAAATAATTGGACAAAATTAGATGAATGTAATTGGATAAACCAATAAATATTCGAATAGCTTAAGGAGAAATATTCTTGGCTATAAAAAAACAACTGAATATATACAACTGATTTTTATCTTTTTATATTCAACTGATTATTGACAAATTATATTCACCGAATATATATAAACAATCAAGCATATAGATGTAAAGTAAGTAGATGTTATATAATCATCACTTATTTCCCAGCCAGTTTTAAGATTGAATTAAAGAAACAGTACGTCTATGGGGAGCCATTAGAGTTTTACATTATTCTTAATAAGGGAGACAAATGATCTAAGGGAGGGGGACAAGGATGTCCTTGTACAGTCTAGCAAACAAGCATGAACTACCCTTGAGGGGGTTGTGTAATTTATTTACATGACTCAATTTCACGTAACAAAGAATTTATAGTTAAATACATTTTGCAAACTCTCCCTAAATATGACGCGGCGTTTATCCAGAAAAATATTACGAAATAACATAATATGCTGTATATTTCCCTCCACTGAAAGAGCTTAACATTTTTGGAGATAAGGTTAAAATAATAACCATTTTTTTGCATCAATTAAAATGTCAATAGGCTTAATATAAACAATTAAACAATCGATATATTAAAATTATAGTTGCCAAATATTATTTTAATTGTTGTAAGGTGTTAAACCTTTTAGGAGAATATTTAAATATAATTCAATTTCTATTCAAACGTATAACTTTTGAAATAGTGTAACTCCTTTGTAATGCTTGTAGCACAGCACTTGTTGAATAACAATAAAAGGGACGAATGTATTTTCATGTAATAGACTGCGCAAGTAATTACAGAAACTGATATTAAAAGAAATCAGATAGTTTGTAACAAGAATATTAGCGGAACAGTTGACATTTATGTTCTAATCCTTTGTTGTTTTGAAAACGTTAACTGTTTTATAAATAAGAATAATTTTTGAAATTACATTTTAACAATAATTCATACAATTTTAACATTATTTCATCTTTTTTGAAACCTATATCACGTCAAAGGGATTTATACTATAAAAAGCCATCTACAGTTATTTCCATTGTTTTGCAAAACCTGCCAAGTTGAAAAGTGTGTATTAGTACGCACGGTACAAATCCAAAACGAGCCACATAAACAACACTAAAACTATCTTGAATCTTAAGCGCGTTAACGTGTGCATTCCCAACTAAATTTCTATATATCTCCAATACCTTTTCACTTTATAAAAATATAAATTACATCTAATTCAAATGTAGAATTACTATGGCTGGTAAATTCCATTTTTTATGATTTGAATTTGTTTCATTTGTTAATAATCAGAAGCAGTCAGCAATTCAATTGAAAGGTTTTACTTTACCTACAAACTCAAAAAAGTAAAATAAAACTGTTAATACTATTTCACAAGCTGTAATTTACTGCATTTTTAAAATACAGAATCATTACAAAAAACAGCGTTATTACACGAAAATAAATATTTCACAGATTGTAAATCGAATAACATTTTTAGTACAGTAACTAGTAAATAAAACCCTATTGAATTTCTTAACATTTTAAAATTAAATTTTCTTAATTTTTATCTACAATTGAACCCTAAGGTAACAAACTGTATTAAAAGCAAACAAATAATACAACACAAATATTAAACAATTTACGAACAATGCCGATAAATATGCATACAAATAATACTAGAATCTATAAGTTTCTTAAATTGTATGTAAATTTTAAATCAAAATAAGAAATATTGAATTTGTAGGTATGTTCGAGGAAGAACAAGTTTATATTATCTCAGGCAGACCTATTTTATCACTTAATTTGTGATGGTAGTATATAACTCTAAAATTTCCGAAATTTTTCTGATGATATATTTATGTTGTCTGAAATGTATTGAAATAAATTGTCAAAAATAACAAGTAATTAGGCCTACTCTAAAAGTGTCATTGGAATGAAATCCGTAACGTTACGTGTTGAAAGAACAAAATAATGTTTTTATTAAAGAAAGACCTCACTCAAATTCTAAAATAGATACAATAACTCAAAACTTATGGAGATATGGTAACATCATAACACAAACTGTATTTGCACCGGTTTAAAGCATAATATCTTTCACGCTTATAATAAGGTATTAAGTTTTGTAGAAAACATTGTTCGATGAGATGACAGCTAAAATAGATTACATTAAATATTTTATCTACGGCTTTTAGAAATTTATTTTAAAAGCCTTGTAAGCCGGAACACAAATTGACTGCAAAATGTAGGTTAATGCGATTATTGCAGCATCAGCTATTAACTCGCCTCATCTGATTCATGCACTTTAGCCGAGAGTGAAATTAAAAGTTTCCTTCCTAAATCAGTTTATGTAGATTACGTATACACACCACCCACATTTCATAAATGCCTTATTTTAAAGTGAGATGTTAAGAAATATTTATTATTTTACAATAAAACCGTTCCTCTGAAAACTATAAAACTTGTACTGTTGTTTGTTTACCGACAAACATATGTAAAAAATCTTTTACGATTTTTAGTCGTGCTTCAATTTTATTTCTGAATATTTGGAGTATATAGTCATTAGAGAATTTGTTCACACAGTTACCAAACTGACAACATTTACGTGACATGAACAACATATTTAAAACTCACGACTGCTCTGTGTACACTTCGAGGATTGACTTTTTTTAGCAGGGACACTTCATTAACAGTACTTTTTGAGTTGGAAACACTCCAGTAAAGAAGGCAAACAACAAGTTTTGATTCTTTTTGAAACAGCTGTTCCTTAGCCATTATCTCAGATTAGATAATAATGTGTTTAGTTTGGGAATTTTTTGTGTCAGTGAGTACTAAAAACATTCATAACTACTTTAATTAGAGTAGTTGTTAAAGCCCAACGGACAATATATATTTATCAACTGACATTTTAATAATAATGTTGTTAACCCTTAGCCATATACATGTATAACGATATCCGTTTATATATTATAGACACGCTTGACGTTTGAAATAGGGTTTGATATTCACTTTCTATAATTTTATTGTTTGTTATTTCTGATTTTTCCTATATATAATTAATATAAAATAGGTACAAAGGGAAAATGTATAAAGTAAATTTTAGAAAAACTATTTTTACTATAGGACAATACAGAATTTCAGTTATTAACTAATTAGGATAGTCCTTTCTTACAGACATTTAGAGAGACCACCAAGAGTCTTACTAAAAGATGTTTAGGCCCCTCTTAAAATACCCTTTTACCAAAATCATGGAGCTACAAGAACTATTATTAGGAATGGTAGCTACACAAATCATCCCCTTTATGAAACTCAGTGTTTTAGTTAGAGAAAGATTATCACTCAAGATACTCTTAACACTTAAGTAGTCGCGTGGGGACTCCTGGGACCCCAGACGTTTTGATTTGCGTTTGTTTTTGTTTTGCGTCACTACATGACCTTGACAGTCTCAGTAGCTTCTCCCTCACTATTTCTGAGTATGTTAGTGTCACGTCAGCTTCCCTTGTCTCCAGCCTGTTGAGTTAGAAACGTTTGAACGTTACGCTGCACTGCTTGGGAGACGGCAGGACCCCACGCGACTACTCGCGTTACTGATTGTTTCTAAAGCTATTTTTTTACTTCTATATTTTAACCTATGCAATGTCGAGACGTGATCGGGAACGATTATAAGTTTGTTTAAAAACAATTACGCATTTGGTTGGACGACACTATGAGTGATAATTAGGAGATATTGGGATCTAATGATCCTGACGAAGCAGAAGAGGACTGAATGTTTCCAGGAGGGATGAGCTGGATGATGGTGATAATTATAACGAGAATGATAATAAGAACAACGAATGAGAGAAAACATATTATAATAAAAGACTATAATAACACGAAATTCGGCGTTGATATACTCGATAAGATGTGTCACCAATATGATGTGACACATAGCAATTAAATATGATGTGACACATATAGTGTGAGCCATTCCAGAAGATGGCCATTGACACTTTTTTTCACCTGATGAACGGCGGAGGTGTAAATTCAATAAACTGTAACACATTTTAGAAGGTGTTACATATTAAAATAAGATTCAGAAAACAAACCTGAATTACAAAATGTAACAATAAATGAATAAATAAAAAAAATGTGAATTCGTAAATTTAAATCTATGGCCGAGTCTGACCTCTAGGTAGAAATTTTGGAACTATATTATTCGCAGAACGGTGCGCGGAAATTGAGATGCACTGGAAGCACCCACAGTTCCGTCTCTTTCCGTTTTAACCATGTAATCAACTGCACGCACATTAAGACCGAAGAGTTAGGGGAAGTTTAGTTTGAAGATTTGTAATAGTTTATTATATTAATATTTTTGTTTAGTAGAAGATATGCTGCGTTACGGTACAACGCCGGGACCAGATTCAGAATTGCGAGCGAGCTGATACAATATGCAGAATCCGGTAATCTAATGAACAAAGTACGGTTTGGCTACGCCAGTTTGTAACGACACAGCTAAGTTGTAAAATTTAACAAGTTTAGTGAACAAAATTGCGAATTTAAACTTTTAAACATTAATCATTCAAAATTTAAAGACAAACGTTAAGCGTTCAATGCTATCATTCTTTTTATAATAATAAAGAAAATATAAACTCTTTGTATCATGTAGTAGATCTTTTATAAATCGAAATCATAAATTTAAATTTAAATTAAATACGCAAGCAATCTCGAAAAAGGGTCATTATCTCAGCCATAGATTTTGTAGCGTGTAAATCTCTAAATAAAAATTAATCTGTAAAAGTTGAAGATCTATAACTAGCGTAGTATTTCTTTAATATGATTTGTTTGTGATATAATGCATATTTTTCTTTAAATAAAATGAAGCTTGATTTGTTTAAATTGAAAATTTGTGCCTTGAATTATTTAACGAACACATAATTCTTATATTTCAATTAGATTGGACTTTGCAGGTCAATCATCTTATTATGTAGCAATTACTGCAATATTAAACATCAGGCTTAGGTATTAAAGTTTAAAATAAATACCGTTACATAGAATGCGCAACACTGCTAGTTTTGTTTGTTTCTAAAATATGAGTCATATTAAATGCGCATAAATATTCTAGAGGAATTAATGCACCATAATAAATGTGTTACAAAACATTTACTGCGCAAACACCCATTTCAATAATATTGTCAGACAGGAATACCTCACCTCACTAGGAATCGAGTAACTGAAGCCAGCTGTTCACTGTCGGACAAGTATGGACAATATTCCTATAATACTACTGCTAAAATACAAGTGCCCCAGTCATCAAAAAACTGTTCGCGAGAGATGTTTTTGAACAATCAATACTAATCTGTTTTTTTTTGGTGTTTTTATCAGTTAAATTGTTTGATCTGGAAATAATTTATAAGTATATGATTTGAATACATGAAACTATTTGATTCAAATAGACTAATTGTATTTCAAAAACGATCTCTACCTTCTTCCCTAGTTATCCATGATATTGATACTAGTCGGCACTACTGACTGAGTAATTATCACATTTCGTCGTGTTTTGAACGACTTTATGAATTTATCGCCCGCCACGCTGGTTCAAGAGCAGAAACTCTGGCGAGTAAGATAACGCAATCGTAGCGAGCCTCGTATCCGGTAATAACTATTTTATTTCAACAAGTCATTGCAAAACTATGTTGGGAAATATTATCCTCATAAATGAAGAGCCAATTCTAATTATATTGGCGAGAAGATCGGAATACTGAGTGGGGTCGAAAGAGATCCCACGCGAGCACTCACGGCACGATAATAGGCGCGAATACTGGAGGGTTAAAAGTTGCAAACTGTAAAGTGGAGGGATAATGTAGTCGTTATTGATGGATTAAAGCTTTTTTAAAGCAAAAAAATAGTTTACGTAACCTTCTTCACAAGTAACAGGAAAGTATATAAAAACTATATGGGCTGAGTGCACTGGTGAAAATGGACAGAGTACTGGTCGTTATTGACCTGTAATAGATGGTGCATACACAACTAATTGATCGAATATCAGGAAACACGGTTGTATAAATGCAGTTACGGTGGGAGATTGTTCAGCTACATTTGCCCAAATATGGAAAACTTTTGAAAGGTGTCGGAACTAATTTTACAAATTTAGCTTTTAGCATAAGAAGAAATACTTTTTGAGAAAACACATTACTATCATTTAAAAAAATGAACAATAAACGAACAGAATAAATATTTGCACGTTCTTTGTGTTGAATGTTTTGAAAGCTTTCATTCTGAAAAAGTAATATCTTTTCGTTATGTTAAATTATAGTTCCCCAATAAGTTTTTAACTTTTTAAATAAAATTAGTCAATGTTTAAAGAACTTAATAGCTCTCATTTACACCCAGCTCTAAACAAGAGCGCCAAACGTCTACACCTTATAACTGGTGTAGCTGCCAAAATTGGTTTTAAAAATAATTTCAACCAATTTAGCAAACATATAACTCAACAATAATGACAAATTGAATATATGGAAAAAAAATTATTATGCCAGTTATGAATTATTAAAATAGTTTCAATTATTATGTATATATTATTCTAAAAGAACAACATTTAAAAATAAGATTTTTACTGTTTTTAAAAATAAGATTATCTTACTTTACAGCTTTATAGGCCTAAATTAGTAGAATTTTCGTATTACAGTCGAACCTCTGTATAATGAAGTCGATTATCCAGACAAAAATTCGTGGTAGAGAGGTATTCGTTATTGAGAGGTTGTGTTGTGAAGAATGCTCCCACCCAATCTTACTGATCTTTACCGCTTTACGCACTACGTACGTACGGTAATAAAAGGGATACAGTTTAATATCGAGAGCGTAGTTAGTGTAATAAGCCACTGTTAATATAGGATTTGAAATTCAAGTTGTTAAAAATGTTTTATTGATGTTTTCAGAATGTTTCTTCAATGCACAGTATTAGATATCCATATTCAATATTTTTCATAGGGTCTACTCTGTATAGGCTATTATGATAAGTTATCTAATGCTTATGAAAACTTATAGTCACAATCTTTTTTAAATTTTTTTTTCTGTAATGTATTTTTAAATTTTGTATTACTCCCTGATCGAGTGATTGTAGTATCGATGTAACATTTGGTGGAAAGAAAAACACATTGACACTCTTCAGTTTGGAATTGATGTCATGCGGATGTGCAGGGCAGTTGTCGATGAAAAGTGCAATTTTCCTTTTCCAACCGTTACTTGAAAGCCACAGTGTCCTAAGGATACTGCAACATTAAAGAGAGTGATAAAAGAAAATGGTGGGAAGATGGGAATGCACTGTAGGCCTGTACATGTTGATTTCTTAGAATTCCTAACTGATGAGTCACTGCATTCTTAACTGAACCAAACTATAGCATGCAGTCAATTGCCGGCATGTGTTTCGCCTACCATTCTTGGTTTTCTTGACCTTCCTGCTGAAAATAAACAATTTCCTGGAAATGACATTGTGAGCTGCCTATACAACACTACATTTCTTCGGTTGAAGTGAAGAAAAAACTTCGTTATCGAGAGGTCCGAAATTCGTTACATAGAGGTAAATAAGCAGTATAACTTTTACAATGTCATGGGGCAAGATAAATATTCGTTATATAGAGGATTACGTTATCTGGAAGTTCTTTATATAGAGGTTCGACTGTATTTATAGTTTTCGTAGATGCTCTATATAAATAGTTCATAGCGTTATTATTGAACCATGTTTAAGAAATTTGTATATTATAGTTAGGCATTGGTAAAATAGTACACAAGTGTGTTCATATGTTTTACTTGGAGGAAACCAGCAATATAAATACCTTATGTTTGCTATTAAAAAGTAGATTATAAAGTAGATAAATAATCAATCAAGTATACTGTTTTGTGAACTAGTTTTATAAATACACTACGATACTACATGGAAAAGAATTCCATAAACCTAATTGTATTTATTGTGCCATGAAAATAGTGCATTGTTGTTTCTATCCCTATAGACATAATTATAAATTAGACGTAATTACATAGGAATCGAATTATTTAAGTAAACTGTCTGAAAATTCCCATAAATCAATCTTTACAATTACAAAGGAGACGTATATTTTTATTTTAATGGGCCACATAACTATGTTTTGTATTTGGTGGAAACTTATATTTTTGTGGATTTTATAGTTGTATTTTGTAGTTGTGAAACAATATAGTAAAACCAGTACCAGAGTTGTTAGACCAGATAAGTATCATAATGGGTTTTTTAGTGTCTTATAAAGCAAAGTATCAGATAAACCTTTTTATGAACGACGAAAAATAACAATATCTAGTGGTCATTTGCTTGTGACAGTGCGAATATAAGCTAAAATAAAAAGCCTAATCTATCAGAAATAGCAACTATCAGAACTACCAGATGTCTTTCAAATTGTAAACCGTTGAAACTGATTGTCCCTGTTATATGACTATTAGTTATCTTGGAGTGTAAAGATTAGTATAGTAGCTATCAGTGTAAAAGTGGAAACCTGTTCCGATTACTTCTTGTCGCATTCCTTCTACTTGACAGTAAGTACTACTCAAGTTGTGTATGGCAATCCGGGATTCCCGCAATATGAGAAGCATGCTTTCCAAATATACTACTTTACTTTACCTAATTCAATGCCAGATCTTGGCCTTTCTATCTTTCTCCGCCTAGCCTCACATTAGAGACGATGCTGAACCTTCCAAAATATGGTTTAAACAATAAATATATATTTTTTTGTATTCTGATATCACAAATAAAAGATCCTTTTTCCATAATTGAAGGTCTTGAAGGAAACTCAGGCCTGAACCTTATCGTAAATGACTCAATTAAGAGATCTTGTCTTGGCAAGGAATACTCTTTGAAAAACAAAAAACTCGCACTTTAGAGCTTTTTGAGTGTGTATCTACAACGGCTCAGTTGCGACGTGCAAGCTACAAATAAATTGTAACATTTTGAATGTATTAAAAACATAACTAAACATGGAAATCTATCAATCTAATCATTCGACTATTATACTGTAATGTGGCCCAAGGGTATAAGACTATATATTAATACACCCAAAGAAGACTCGAGCTTTTTGATAATTACATTGGTCCATGCCAAATTGAGTTTTTTTAAAGTAAAGTATTAGAATAAAATTTAGTAACCCTTGTGAGTTTATTAGTTTTATTGAAGACTTGTAATACATAAAGTATTTACATTTCATATTTATAAATAATATTCGATCTGGCTTGTGAGTGAAAGTTATAATTAAAGAATAAAAATATGGTACAACTCTCAAATATGAAATATATATATATTTGTGAGTTGTACCATATTTTTATTCTTTAATTATTTCACATTTAGTTTAAAATATTTGATTTCTTATGTGAATTTTGTTAATGTATTGACTTTTAAATTTATTAGATTATTCAATTCTATCTAAAATGGAATATCATTTAAATCTTTGTTTTTAAAATATAAATAATATTTTTTATATTATTATTCTGTGTGGCCTACGAGGGTTCATAATTCCTTTTACTTTCAACATTTTTAGGAGGAAAACGAACGATAAAGTCTCAAACGGGAAAACTAAATTGAACAGTGAATGGTCGTTTGACCGTCCAATATCCGTTAAAACCTGTCGTGTTTACAATGTGTCTAGTGCAACGTTTTAAGAAATTCAATGCGCTGGAGGATATATCTTCTTCCAAAAGAACAGCGGCTGGAGGGTGTGACGTATTTAGTGAACTAACATAAAAAGGTTATCCTGGTTCTATTAATAATAAAGTTTAATATATAGAACGATTTGATTATTTACACGCATACACTAGAGGCATCTTTTGTATATTTATAATTTATGAAGTACAAAAGCATACAACTTATTTACCTATTTCAATCTACTGGTAATACAATCAACCTAATATATTTTTAAATTGATATAATCAAATCTGTTTAGTATGTGCACTATGCACTGACATAATGTAAACAACGTAATATAAAATAATTGGAGGGTACTAACTGTTATTTCACACTTTTCGTTTATTTAGCCCAATGCCATTTTACCTGCACCATTTCTATCTACTTTTCTATTTTAGACAGGAGAAGAACAAATGCTTTTTAATGAGCTCTAATAAATTAAGGAGATATATCTTTTATCGAGATAGGTAAAAGAGTTTCAAAATTATTATTTGGTCTTGTACATAACCTTGATCTTACTTTTCACTTTACAGTTATAAAATATGATTTGTTTCTCTAAATGAAATTAATTCTATGGATGTATGTTCTAATTTGTTTACAAGGAGCTAAAAACTTTTAGACTTGGTTTCGAAACATTACTAGAACCAAGGCTATGTACTTAAATTTCACTGTTTTGTCTTAAAAACTCTGTGTTACCTTAATATGACAATGAATTTGAAATAGAAAATACTTCAGTTAAACCAATCATTTTACTGTCATGCATTAAATTTAAAATCAATCGTTTCTAGAGCAAACTAAAGAAATCCGTTTAATGTCAAATGTCTGCGAAATATATAGAAAGCAAATAAAACGGTCATGAAGTCACGTAGTTGGTAATCAGCTGCGTTGCGTTCCAGATAAAACTGCGACAAAAACTATTGCATCAGTGATAGAAAATGAAAAGATATATTTCTCTCTTTTTCTCCTTCTATAACCGTATCCCTCTCTTTGTAAGAGCAAACACAAATCTCTTTCTCTTTCTTATTTCCTTAGTACTTCATTTCCTTTCTCTCATTATTTATAAAAAGTGTCATAGATTTATCCTATACATAAAGGTTGATCTCTCTTGAAAGTGTAAACTAACATTTAACCTCAATTACCAATTTTTTGTCTATGTTCACATTAATAAATAGATCGCTTTAATCGATGACGATAATTCTAATAGAATGTAAAGAAATAAGAGGAAGTGTAATATTGCAAACCAAACGAACATAAACACGCACACACGCGTGGAAGGAATGAAAATGAAGCATAGGAACGAAACAACCCTTATATAGTGATATTGCAGGATTACTCAATGCACCATTACTAGGGTAGGAGCTTATAATATACTATTATAGCTCTCTACAGTATTGTTGCAATGGTATATAGCTAGCTTACACATAATTTACATATTTGTTATAAAAACATTGTAAAATGAAGGATGTAAAAGTGGAAAAATACATTTATTTGGTTGAAGTAAAATACCGTAAATAGTTATTTTAATTAATAGTGAAATATCCATGAAATCTTACATTTAAACATGTAAAATCTGTTATCTCTTATCATTCAAAGAGTTTTTAGGTGAGAAGTTTTTTTGTATAATTTACGGTCGCAAAACATTTATTAACTTTGATTTATGGACCCACCCTAATATTCTCATCCAATGAAATACATAAGGCTATTAAATGTGTTCCAAGTTTTCACATTTAATATACAGAAATTTGTCTTCATTTCATTTTTAAAAAAATAATGAAATTAATCAGGTTTCACAGCAATGGCATATGCAGAAAAGGGAATATACGTCTTACTTTAACGTATCCAAAACAAAAGTGATAACAAATTACCATATTTTTTTATAATTTTTGAGTTGGATGCCATTGGTATTTCTTATTGCAAACAAATTATTATAATTTAGATATTTTACAATTTTAAAGTGAAACAAAAATTTTAATTCGTTTTGAATGGTATATAAGTAGATCTGCCATTAGAATAGCACAACCACCCCTAACTCGGCCGCTACGTAACCTAGGACTATAGGGGTAGTTTTGGATGATGCTCAAGGTCATCGCCTACCTGATCGTAGCCTTAGGGGTGGTTTTGAACACGTCCAGAGGGGTGGGGGGTAGTTTTTCGAAAAAAATTATTTTCAACCCACTAACCTAAGCTAGCCAAATTTGATCAAACCTAACCTAACCCTTAGTGTTGGGGGTGACCTCGGCTACGTTTAGGACCATCTCCGGGGGTAGCTCCGGGGGTGGATTGGGGGTGGGGGTAGTTTTCGAAAAATTTTTGGAAAAACGTGTCTTGACCGATGGGGTGAGTTTAGAGTCTATTACGGGCTGCTGAGGGGTAGTTTCACTTAGGGGTAGTTTTTACAAAAAATATGAAATTGCCAAAAATCGGTCGGCTGGATCAACAGACAGTACAGGATATGTCTAGAGTCCTTTTTGGACCGTTGCGGGGGTTGTTTCACCTAGGGGTAGTTTTTAAATAAAATATGAAATTGCCAAAAATCGATCGGTTTGATCGAAAGACCGTACGGGATATGTGTCCATTATGGTAGGCTGTGTGGGTGGGATCACCGGTTTTCAGATTGCCAAAAATGATCGAGGTCCTTTTTCGAAAAAATAAAATCCGACCCACTTACCTAAATGATTAAAGACGACTCTGAATGACCTTGAGCATGGACCAGGGGCCTAATTGACTACGTCTAGAGGTGGTTATTGGATCCAACCCAACCAACCCATAGGGTAATATCAACAGCGTGCAGGTCCATCATGAATGAAGGCGGGTCTGAATGAATGAAGGCGGCTCTGAATGACCATGATCATAGACTATGAGGTGTATTTGACTACTTCTAGAGGTAATTAACGGAAAAAAACCAAATCAGGCATATGACGCAACAACCCCCGGGACAGCCTCCCCGGAGGTAGCTACCGGCGTGGGGTTATCTTAAGATATAACTGTTTAATATATGAAATATCAACGCTCGAACGATCCCGGGCGGTAGGCCCACCCTAAAATGAACGGTATAACCCAGGGTAATGAGGGGTACAAGTTGAATGTTAAATGCCGCGTAGGCCGCTCACTCGAACCCTGACGGGCCAGCGCCTTAGAAACAAAATATCTAAAAACATGCCAGGTATAGCAACAGAGGTATCTAGTAGGGCCCACCTCCAAAGGTAAAAAAATAAACAGTGTAACAAAGCCTTATCGCTTGAGTGAATACGTTTGACCTACATGTGCAGGCATGCAGAGGTAACGCAAATCCCCAGAACCGCAAAGATAAATAGCTACCGGTGGTCTATTTTCATATTATAAAAATAATAAGCAGTTACCTGTACAAAAAAAATAAATACCTTTGCAAATAAGAGAGCAAGAACCTGGACACATAGAAGAATCAAATACGTGTGCAGACAGAAGAAGCAAGGATCTGGACATATAGAAGAAGCAAAGACCTGGACGGATAGGAAAATAAAGGACCCGGACAGGTATACGAGGCAATGCTTGGGCAGATAGAAAAAACAAGGATTTGGACAGGTAGACGAGGTAGGGCCTGGGCAGATAGAAGAAACAACGATCTGGACAGATAGAAGAAGCTAGGACATGGATAGGTAGACGGGCAAGGCTTGGACAGATTGAAGAAGCAATGACCCAGAGAGATTGATGAGGTAAGGCTTGGACAGATAGAAGAAGCAAGAACCTGGACAAATAGAAGAAGCAAATACCTGGACCGGTATACGGAGTAACGTCCCGGACAGATAGAAGAAACAAATATCTGGACAGATAAAAGAACCAAGGACTTCGGCACGTAGAGGAACCAAGACTTGGACAGACTGAAGAAGCAAGGACATGAACAGATAAGAGAAGTAAGGACCTGGACGGATAGAAGAAGCAAGTACCTGGACAGATAGAAGAAGCAGGGATATGGACAGATAGGAGAAGCCTTGCCAGATAGGGTGAGGTCCTTGACCTGGACAGATAGAAGAAGCAAATACATGGACACATAGAAGAAGCAAAGACCTGGACAGATAGAATATGCAAGTACCAGGACAAATAGAAGAAGCGAGTAGTTGGACAGATAGAAGAAGTAAGGACTTGGACAGATATAAGAAGCACGGACTTGGGCAGATAGAAGAAGCAAGTACATGGATACATAGAAGAAGTAAGGATATGGACAGATAGGAGAAGCATGGACCTGGACCGATAAAAAGAGCAAATACCTGGACAGATAGAAGAAGCAAGGACCTGTACCGATGGAAGAAGCAAGTACATGGACTGATAGAAGAAGCAAGGACCTGGACAGATAAAAGAAACAAGCACCTGGGCAGACAGAAGAAGCAGGTACTTGGACAGATAGTAGAAGTAAGCACCTGGAAAGACAGAAGAACCCAAGGCCTACATATATATAATCAGAAATCAATGTAAATAATCAAATAGCATCAATGGATATATCCTATAGCTGCAAATGTATCTAGATATAAAAGGTATATATGGAGAAACACTAATAAAGAGGCCCATCACAAAACGTGAATAAATATATGTTATAAATGATCCTAAAACGAAGCTAAACCAACATGCATGCTATCATACATATTCGTATATACCATGTTAAGCCTACATACGTGATAGTCCACATAATGTGTTAAACAAATATGCATGTAAACCTGCATACATACTATGCTAAGCCGACTTACATGGGCCTACTATGTCGGTAAACCGCCGGCCAAAGCCTATATGATCTAAGCCTGACACACATTTACACCTAGTCTATCAGGTAGAACCTGGCAACCGTATAATACGGGAAGTACTATATCGTATAGCTAACAATGCATAACCTATCACGCCCATGACGGTCAGCAAATACTACAATATAATTAAATAAAAAGCCGCGCAACCTATATACATACAGTGCTAACCAATATAGGCATATATACTATGTTAAACCAACATGCAATATAATCTAAATAGCCATATATACGCTGTTAAACAAATATGCGTGTAAACCTACATAAATACTATGGTAAGCCAACATGCATGCTATCATACTATGTTAAGCCCAAATACATAATAGAATACATAATGTGTTAAACATATATGTGTGTAAGCCAGCATAGATATTATGCTAAGAAGACATGGACCTACAAAGTATAACACATTATATTCGGTGCATAGTTTAGCTAATGGATATCACACACTAACCTACAAGCTGCCCACAAATTACCACATAATACCTGATACATAGCCCGGATAATCATTAACGCATAGCGGCCGATGCAAGTCATGACTAGGGCTAACACAACATATTCAAACCATAGCCTGACTAGGGCTAACGCATAGTATCCGATGAGAAGTATGAATACAAAGTAACACATAATATCCGTTGCATAGCTCGGCTAAAGTTCGTCATATAGCACCCGAAGTATAGCTTGACAAACACATAGCATCTCATGAGCGGCGTGATATAAGGTAACACATAGTATCCGATACACAACCTAGGATCGAATATGACGTCATCCAGGTGGAGAACAAGATGGTGGCAGTGTTGATACCGACTTCAAAAAGGGCTATGGCCTGTGTAGGCTAGATCAAATAACCAACGTTTCAACTAAACTACTGTCATACGCGTAGTTTAACCAACCAACATACGCGAAGCTCAAACGAACAGCATTGACACCAAGTCCAAATAGGCTATGGCGGGTATGCCCAGATCAACGTATCAGCTAATCAAAATGAAAAACTTACGCTAATAAACCAACATCTACACCGAGGTCAAATGGGTTATGGTTAGCGAAGGCACTGGCAAAAGCTTTAAGCCTTAGACATAATTATAGCTATCAACGCATACCAAAATAGCTATGCAGAAACCGTCAAGGCCATTACACATATTGTCCAGGTATGTTCTCCATCAAACCGAGACTTTAGACACTATCTCTGTAAAACAGCTAACAAATTATACTCTACCACAATAGGTATGTCATAACTGTTACCGGCTCATAATCTAAGACAGTGGTTACGTAATGCCCTTTATCAATTTAAGACCTTAAGAGATATCTTCGTAAAGACAGCTACCAATCCATACTATATCACAATAGTTACGTTAGAGCTACCGCTGCTCACCCTACCATAATAGCTACGTACAGACGGTTAATATTGTATAACCTATCACAAGACTTATGTAAAAACAGCTAGGCATAACCTGTCACACAATAACTGCGTAAAGGCAGCTAACAAGGCCTACCCCATTAAAATAGCTACGAAAAGATAACATCCAATACATACCCTATCATATTAGCTATGTAAAGACAATAAATGCGTAAAGGCAGCTAACAACGCCTACCCCATTAAAATAGCTACGAAAAGATAACAACCAATACATAACTTATCATAATAGCTATGTAAAGACAGCTAAAGATGCATAACCTAACTCAGTAATGATTGCTATTAAATAATGAACCATTACACTAGCCACGTAAAGACAGCTACCAACATCACAATAGCTACGTAAAAACAGTTATCGATCCGTGAACAAGATAATACTTACGTAAGATCTATATCAGTGCTAAGACAATAGCTCCGTAAGGAAAACCTACCACTTCATGAACTACGACAACAGCAAGGTGTGGACGGCTACCAATACATTACTTATCACAGCTACCAACACATAACTCGTCACACTAGCTAAGTAAATAGCGCTAAGATTGAATAGCCTATCACACAGGCTAATTGAGGGTCACTAACTAAACCATCACAATATCTCTGTACATGGCAGATGGCGTAATGATCCTCATCTTTATCGCACACCTAACAGTAGGTTAGGTTAGAAGCACTCTGGCTAGCTTAGGTTAGTGGGTTGAAAATAATTTTTTCTAAAAACTACCCCTCTAGACGTGGTTGAACACCTGACAGTAGGTTAGGTTAGAAGCACTCTGGCTAGCCTAGGTTAGCGGGTTGAAAATAATTTTTTCTAAAAACTACCCCTCTAGACGTGGTTGAACACCCAACAGTAGGTTAGGTTAGAAGCACTCTGGCTAGCTTAGGTTAGTGGGTTGAAAATAATTTTTTCTAAAAACTACCCCTCTAGACGTGGTTGAACCCTCCCCCAAGGCTACGATCAAGGTCACATCGACCGCCTGCATCATCCAAAACCACCCCTAACTTCTACAACCACAGGTCAGTGATGGCCGTGATGGAGATACGACCAACCTTTGATAGTTAGGGGTGGTTTTGGATGATGCAGGCGGTCGATGTGACCTTGATCGTAGCCTTGGGGGAGGGTTCAACCACGTCTAGAGGGGTAGTTTTTAGAAAAAAATATTTTCAACCCACTAACCTAAGCTAGCCAGAGTGCTTCTAACCTAACCTACTGTTGGGTGTTCAACCACGTCTAGAGGGGTAGTTTTTAGAAAAAATTATTTTCAACCCGCTAACCTAGGCTAGCCAGAGTGCTTCTAACCTAACCTACTGTCAGGTGTTCAACCACGTCTAGAGGGGTAGTTTTTAGAAAAAATTATTTTCAACCCACTAACCTAAGCTAGCCAGAGTGCTTCTAACCTAACCTACTGTTAGGTGTGCGATAAAGATGAGGATCATCACGCAATCTGCCATGTACAGAGATATTGTGATGGTTTAGTTAGTGACCCTCAATTAGCCTGTGTGATAGGCTATTCAATCTTAGCGCTATTTACTTAGCTAGTGTGACGAGTTATGTGTTGGTAGCTGTGATAAGTAATGTATTGGTAGCCGTCCATACCTTGCTGTTGTCGTAGTTCATGAAGTGGTAGGTTTTCCTTACGGAGCTATTGTCTTAGCACTGATATAGATCTTACGTAAGTATTATCTTGGTCACGGATCGATAACTGTTTTTACGTAGCTATTGTGATGTTGGTAGCTGTCTTTACGTGGCTAGTGTAATGGTTCATTATTTAATAGCAATCATTACTGAGTTAGGTTATGCATCTTTAGCTGTCTTTACATAGCTATTATGATAAGTTATGTATTGGTTGTTATCTTTTCGTAGCTATTTTAATGGGGTAGGCATTGTTAGCTGCCTTTACGCATTTATTGTCTTTACATAGCTAATATGATAGGGTATGTATTGGATGTTATCTTTTCGTAGCTATTTTAATGGGGTAGGCCTTGTTAGCTGCCTTTACGTAGTTATTGTGTGACAGGTTATGCCTAGCTGTTTTTACATAAGTCTTGTGATAGGTTATACAATATTAACCGTCTGTACGTAGCTATTATGGTAGGGTGAGCAGCGGTAGCTCTAACGTAACTATTGTGATATAGTATGGATTGGTAGCTGTCTTTACGAAGATATCTCTTAAGGTCTTAAATTGATAAAGGGCATTACGTAACCACTGTCTTAGATTATGAGCCGGTAACAGTTTTGACATACCTATTGTGGTAGAGTATAATTTGTTACCTGTTTTACAGAGATGGTGTCTAAAGTCTCGGTTTGATGGAGAACATACCTGGACAATATGTGTAATGGCCTTGACGGTTTCTGCATAGCTATTTTGGTATGCGTTGATAGCTATAATTATGTCTAAGGCTTAAAGCTTTTGCCAGTGCCTTCGCTAACCATAACCCATTTGACCTCGGTGTAGATGTTGGTTGATTAGCGTAAGTTTTTCATTTTGATTAGCTGATACGTTGATCTGGGCATACCCGCCATAGCCTATTTGGACTTGGTGTCAATGCTGTTCGTTTGAGCTTCGCGTATGTTGGTTGGTTAAACTACGCGTATGACAGTAGTTTAGTTGAAAAGTTGGTTATTTGATCTAGCCTACACAGGCCATAGCACTTTTTGAAGTCGGTATCAACACTGCCACCATCTTGTTCTCCACCTGGATGACGTCATATTCGATCCTAGGTTGTGTATCGGATACTATGTGTTACCTTATATCACGCCGCTCATGAGATGCTATGTGTTTGTCAAGCTATACTTCGGGTGCTATATGACGAACTTTAGCCGAGCTATGCAACGGATATTATGTGTTACTTTGTATTCATACTTCTCATCGGATACTATGTGTTAGCCCTAGTCAGGCTATGGTTTGAATATGTTGTGTTAGCCCTAGTCATGACTTGCATCGGCCGCTATGCGTTAATGATTATCCGGGCTATGTATCAGGTATTATGTGGTAATTTGTGGGCAGCTTGTAGGTTAGTGTGTGATACCCATTAGCTAAACTATGCACCGAATATAATGTGTTATACTTTGTAGGTCCATGTCTTCTTAGCATAATATCTATGCTGGCTTACACACATATATGTTTAACACATTATGTATTCTATTATGTATTTGGGCTTAACATAGTATGATAGCATGCATGTTGGCTTACCATAGTATTTTGTTTAACAGCGTATATATGGCTATTTAGATTATATTGCATGTTGGTTTAACATAGTATATATGCCTATATTGGTTAGCACTGTATGTATATAGGTTGCGCGACTTTTATTTTAATTATATTGTAGTATTTGCTGACCGTCATGGGCGTGATAGGTTATGCATTGTTAGCTATACGATGAAGTACTTCCCGTATTATACAGCCGCCTGCCTGAGGTTCTACCTGATAGACGGGGTGAAAACGTGTGTCGGACTCTGATCATATAAGCTTGGGCCTGTGGTTTACCGACATAGTAGGCCTTATGGATACAACGTGTTAATCGTCAGCGAGGCCACTGGATACTATATATTAAACCTTCGTCAGGCTATGCATTGGATACTATGTGTTATTGATCAGGTATTATGTGGTACCTGTAGGATAGTGCGTGATAGCCGTTTAGCTAAACTATGCAGTGGATATAATGTGTTACAATTTGTAGGCCCTTGTCGGCTTAGCATAATATGTATGGTGGCTTACACATGTTTGTTTAACGCGATATGTAGGCCTAACATAGTATATACGCCTATCTATGATAGCATGCATGTTGGCTTACCAGAGTATTTATTTGGTTTACACGCATATTTATTGAACACACTATAAGGGCAATCACTTATACAGGCTTAACATATTATATAGGCATATGTGGGTAACGGGATGTATATAGGTTAACCTGCATATTGGTTTAACAACGTATATTTGGCTATTTAGAGTATATTGCACGCTGTTTTAACATAGTATATATGCCTGAATGTTGGCTTAGCACTGTATGTATAGAGGTTGCGCGACTTTTTTTTTTTAATTATATTGTAATATTTGTTGACCGTGATGGGCGTGATAGGTTATGCATTGTTAGCTATACCATATAGTACTTCCCTTATTATACGGTTGCCAGGTTCTACCTGATAGACGAGGTGTAAATATGTGTCAGGCTTAGATCATATAGGCTTTGGCCGGCGGTTTACCGACATAGTAGGCCCATGTAAGTCGGCTTAGCATAGTATGTATGCAGGTTTACATGCATATTTGTTTAACACATTATGTGGACTATCACGTATGTAGGCTTAACATGGTATATACGAATATGTATGATAGCATGCATGTTGGTTTAGCATCGTTTTAGGATCGTTTTATAACATATATTTATTCACGTTTTGTGATGGGCCTCTTTATTAGTGTTTCTCCATATATACCTTTTATATCTAGATACATTTTCAGCTATAGGATATATCCATTGATGCTATTTGTTTATTTACATTGATTTCTGATTATATATATATGTAGGCCTTGGGTTCTTCTGTCTGTCCAGGTGCTTACTTCTACTATCTGTCCATGTACCTGCTTCTTCTGTCTGCCCAGGTGCTTGTTTCTTTTATCGGTCCAGGTCCTTGCTTCTTCTATCAGTCCATGTACTTGCTTCTTCCATCGGTACAGGTCCTTGCTTCTTCTATCTGTCCAGGTATTTGCTCTTTTTATCGGTCCAGGTCCTTGCTTCTCCTATCTGTCCATATCCTTACTTCTTCTATGTATCCATGTACTTGCTTCTTCTATCTGCCCAAGTCCGTGCTTCTCATATCTGTCCAAGTCCTTACTTCTTCTATCTGTCCAACTACTCGCTTCTTCTATTTGACCTGGTACTTGCATATTCTATCTGTCCAGGTCTTTGCTTCTTCTATGTGTCCATGTATTTGCTTCTTCTATCTGTCCAGGTCAAGGACCTCCCCCTATCTGGCAAGGCTTCTCCTACCTGTCCATATCCCTGCTTCTTCTATCTGTCCAGGTACTTGCTTCTTCTATCCGTCAAAGTCCTTACTTCTCTTATCTGTTCATGTCTTTGCTTCTTCCGTCTGTCCAAGTCTTGGTTCCTCTACGTGCCGAAGTCCTTGGTTCTTTTATCTGTCCAGATATTTGTTTCTTCTATCTGTCCGGGGCGTTACTCCGTATACCGGTCCAGGTATTTGCTTCTTCTATTTGTCCAGGTTCTTGCTTCTTCTATCTGTCCAAGCCTTACCTCATCAATCTCTCTGGGTCATTGCTTCTTCAATCTGTCCAAGCCTTGCCTCGTTTACCTATCCACGTCCTAGCTTCTTCTATCTGTCCAGATCGTTGTTTCTTCTATCTGCCCAAGCCCTACCTCGTCTACCTGTCCAAATTCTTGTTTTTTCTATCTGCCCAAGCATTGCCTCGTATACCTGTCCGGGTCCTTTATTTTCCTATCCGTCCAGGTCTTTGCTTCTTCTATATGTCCAGATCCTTGCTTCTTCTGTCTGCACACGTATTTGATTCTTCTATGTGTCCAGGTTCTTGCTCTCTTATCTGCAAAGGTATTTATTATTTTTGTACAGGTAACTGCTTATTATTTTTATAATATGAAAATAGACCACCGGTAGCTATTTGTCTTTGCGGTTCTGGGGATTTGCGTTATCTCTGCATGCCTGCACATGTCGGTCAAACGTATTCACTCAAGCGATAAGGCTTTGTTACACTGTTTATTTTTTTACCTTTGGAGGTGGGCCCTACTAGATACCTCTGTTGCTATACCTGGTATGTTTTTAGATATTTTGTTTTTAAGGCGCTGGCCCGTCAGGGTTCGAGTGAGTGGCCTACGCGGCATTTAACATTCAACTTGTACCCCTCATTACCCTGGGTTATACCGTTCATTTTAGGGTGGGCCTACCGCCCGGGATCGTTGGAGCGTTGATATTTCATATATTAAACAGTTATATCTTAAGATAACCCCACGCCGGTAGCTACCTCCGGGGAGGCTGTCCCGGGGGTTGTTGCGTCATATGCCTGATTTGGTTTTTTTTCCGTTAATTACCTCTAGAAGTAGTCAAATACACCTCATAGTCTATGATCATGGTCATTCAGAGCCGCCTTCATTCATTCAGACCCGCCTTCATTCATGATGGACCTGCACGCTGTTGATATTACCCTATGGGTTGGTTGGGTTGGATCCAATAACCACCTCTAGACGTAGTCAATTAGGCCCCTGGTCCATGCTCAAGGTCATTCAGAGTCGTCTTTAATCGTTTAGGTAAGCGGGTCGGATTTTATTTTTTTCGAAAAAGGACCTCGATCATTTTTGGCAATCTGAAAACTGGTGATCCCACCCACACAGCCTACCATAATGGACACATATCCCGTACGGTCTTTCGATCAAACCGATCGATTTTTGGCAATTTCATATTTTATTTAAAAACTACTCCTAGGTGAAACAACCCCCGCAACGGTCCAAAAAGGACTCTAGACATATCCTGTACTGTCTGTTGATCCAGCCGACCGATTTTTGGCAATTTCATATTTTTTGTAAAAACTACCCCTAAGTGAAACTACCCCTCAGCAGCCCGTAATAGACTCTAAACTCACCCCATCGGTCAAGACACGTTTTTCCAAAAATTTTTCGAAAACTACCCCCCACCCCCAATCCACCCTCGGAGCTACCCCCGGAGATGGTCCTAAACGTAGCCGAGGTCACCCCCAACACTTAGGTTAGGTTAGGTTTGATCAAATTTGGCTAGCTTAGGTTAGTGGGTTGAAAATAATTTTTTTCGAAAAACTACCCCCACCCCTCTGGACGTGTTCAAAACCACCCCTAAGGCTACGATCAGGTAGGCGATGACCTTGAGCATCATCCAAAACTACCCCTATAGTCCTAGGTTACGTAGCGGCCGAGTTAGGGGTGGTTGTGCTATTCTAAGGGCAGATCTACTTATATAGCTGAATTGAAACTGAAAAAAACTATATTTTACGAGGTTCACCCCAATATTTACATTGTTTAATAATAGAAGCCGAACAACGATTCTTTGAGCTTAGCTTGTGAGGTTATGTTAAAACAAATTAAAGACACACACAAGACTCAGAAGTTATTTATTTATTTACTCACAGGCGTTTCAATGACAAAGTCATCATCATTAGTGAGTGTTGCTACTACAAACTCTCGAGTTGTAAGTTAGGGTTTGTAGTAGCAACACTCACTGGCGGTGACGACTTTGTCGTTGAAACGCGTATGAGTAAATAAATGATTAATTTGTGACTCTTGTGATTGTCTTTTATGTGTTTTAATAGAAGCAGTATTTATTAAAACGGAAGCATCTTTATAAACCTTTCTAAAAATACTTGATTTTTCACTGAATAGACTCTAGTTTTTCTCCAAAGTCCCAATAGACCAACTGGATCTTTAAGTATATCCTGTTAACTATATATTACATAAAGAATATCTTATAGATGTATTTGTACAACAGTTTTATGCACAAGAAACTTCTTTGTAAAAACTCATGGGGGAGTAATTTTTTCAATGATGTTTTAGTATTTAATAATTGTGAAACGGAAACAGCACACACACTAATGCGGGAGAGCACATACACTTTCACATAAATATATACAGATGGTTTCCAAGACCTGATTGTTGCTTGTTCGTAATTTGCTACCTGCCAAAACCGGTCATTATTATCTTATCAGAATAAACAGTCATGATTATAATGAACTAGACAACTGAGAATCACTGTTTATTTCTAGATAAATCTTGATACCTACTTTAATTTTAGTAGTACATTATCGATAAAGAAATACTACAGTGAGACCAGAAATTTAAATAAATGCAGTATTTATCACTATAAAAAGTATAATTTAATATAGTTTTTATTATAAAAAAAGGTAAAATTCTCCTAAGGGAAAGCACTCAAACGTTCTGAAATGCTTTCCCGTTGAGACAATTCGTGTTGGGTTAATGTGAATAAAGTTTCAGTAATGTATAAACTTATTCACTCGGAGGCTGATTCCGAATATTGTGATTCGTACTTGTTCATAGGTATTTTCTAAAAAGTCCATCACTATCCATGTCTGTATTGGCGTTTCATAAATTATTAATTTTTTTAGTTTTGTAAAATTTGACCGAGGTAGACTATTATCCCTTTTGATCACGGTACGTTTTGCATTGCTATCTGCTCCAGTCCCGGCCATGATTTATAGATATTGTAGTGCTTTAAAAACTTACACAATTTTTATTTATCAATGGATTTTTATGAATAATTTTTTAATTAACTTCTCTTAGACTCTACTATAACAACTACCTACAGTTATAATAAAATGCAAAAAAAATTATGAGCAAAATGTTACTCACTAAAACATTTTCCTAAATTTTTCTGTTTACATTTCATATAGAGTATATAAAATTAAAAATCATTCCCTAAATAAAAACGTATTGTTTTTGTACACAATAAAAGGAGTTCTTTTCAAATTATCGCTTAGTTATATCCACAAACAACTGAGATATAGGTTTATAACTAAAAATTGCAAATTTATTTCCACATCCCAACATTACGAAACACACATGATAATTTATAAACACAAAAATATTTAACTAAGTTACTTGCAAAATTACAAAATAAACATGAATAATTCTGTTTTAGCTATAATAAAAATTTTTTATGTTGAATGATTCTCACAAAAAAAGTTCTTTTTACTATATACACTTACACTTGTATACACAAACTTCCAAACAAAAAGAGCCAAATACCCATTACTTACAAAAACGATAGCTGACATGGCACTTGGGGCAGAGCAGGTACAGTCATCAAGTTTGAGCTAAAACATAGTTGCTAAATCAAACGACAAGTGCCTTTAAAAACTATAAATTTGTAAACGAGTTTATTACGAATGTCTTAGTATATGCGTGAGATATTTTATCTTATATATTTAGTTTAAAAAAAAATATCATGTGAACGAATATTTTGACATCGATTGCGATTTTTCAACACATCCGAAAAATCGATCGTTAGGATCAAAAATGTCGTACGGTTCTCTTACGAGGTAATCTTATGTAAATATACTTCCTTTAAAAATTATTCTAAACAGCCTTAAACAAATTGTTACAATTTGACTTAAAATATAATGTATTAAAAAGGTCTTGTAATAAAAACTTATTTCTATGTTGTATTCTTAGAGGTAATGTTTATTTTACAAGCATAACATTATGATTTATCTTTTGCCAACATATATACGCTTCCCTTGATAGTTTCCACCGGCAATCTTTACATTTAATAATTATAAAAAAACTATTTAAATACATGTACACTTTTAATAATGTCATGTTTGTAGAATATGTTCTAAAGATAATACTAATATTTTATCAAAAACGAAATGTATGAGGAGGATAACTTCTCCATAAATAAATGACTTTTTACATCATTTTCAGCATCTTTAATCATTTCTGTGCTTCATTGTGCTCAATTTACTATAAAAATCCTAAATAAGTGTATGCAATTTTATTAATATGGCGCTACAACAATATTAGAGGTATGGATGGCGTGTAATTTAATTGCAGATTCTGAAGGCTTCGATTCGAAACATTCCTTAGCTTACTGCATTAAAATTCTGTTGCTTACAATAAAGGCAATTATAATATATTAGTGGTAAATTACGGGGGTGGATTGAAACATTAGTGTAATAACAAACCAGTTGTGGTTAGTGAATTTGCATCTTGTGGTTCATGAAGGATAAAGTTTTTATTATTATTTTCT
Source organism: Prosapia bicincta (assembly GCA_036971475.1). Classification (NCBI taxonomy): domain Eukaryota; kingdom Metazoa; phylum Arthropoda; class Insecta; order Hemiptera; family Cercopidae; genus Prosapia; species Prosapia bicincta. Next base: position 239,891,033 of record JBAIZL010000004.1, on the reverse strand, counting down.
ATGAATGTTATTTTTAAATTAATATATGCTAAAACTTCTAAATTTTTATATTTTTATAAATAAATATGAGTGAATTGTATTGAAACAATTATAATTTTTTACATATTTTATAATTAAATTTACATGGATGTAATAGATTAAGAATTAAGGTAGTAAGTTTTAAGAAATCTCAAGGGTTAGAATCTATTTTATTGGTTTTCGTAACTTTCCGACATTTATTTCGATATTAGGAAATGTGGATTGAACTGTAAATTTTCTCTTTCTTCAAATTATTACGAAATGAACTCTCATTGAAATAATTCAATGCATTAAATCTGGCACTATACTTAATTAAAGGAACTGATGCACTCCTTCCCTAAAATATTATTTCTAATTTTATTACAAAAAATGTAATATTCACAAAATATACCACGAGCTATATTATCCTCTAACATTACAGTGAAATTGGACTTAAATGGTAGATTAAGCAAATGCATTTTAATTTATTGTCACTTATTGCGTATTAATCACTTTTATGTTAAGTGTATGAAAGAACGAACTTTAAATTTTGTAAATTTACTGAGCAATCAAAACGTTCTGTCTCAGGAAGGTTATACAAATTTACCAAATTTAAAGTTATGCTAGTAATAGGCTAATATAATAGTGACTAATTAAGTTTTAACCAATCGTAATGGACTGAAAAATGTATCATAACATACAAAATTGTATTTTGATATTAACATATATATATATATATATATATATATATATGTGTGTGTGTGTGTGTGTGTGTGTGTGTCTGTGTGTGTGTGGGTGTGCGTGCGTGTGTTTATGTGTATGTGTGTGTGGGGGGGGGGTGAATAAAATCTACCTTTCAGTCTCAACAAATATGTAGCCAGTGAATTAGACTTAAGAATCTATACTTATTAGAATTCATTAAGTTGAAGATTATGAATATCAAAATTAGAAAGAGGCAATACTTTACTCAACTTTAAGATATGATAACGTTTTTACTATAAAATTATTCAAAATTACTTGAAGAAGAGTAATATTTACAATTCTAATACAATTCCATGTACTTTACTAAAGCAATATCGGAAGCAACAATAGAAGGAAAACTATTACAGTATATGTATAATAATTTCCCTTTACGAAAGAGTACAGCTGTTTCAGAATATGTTCAGTTTTTATGGAATGTTTTTATTATTCATACTTATGTCACGCATTTACTTGCCATCTGAGACAAGGTTTTATTACTTCGCTTTCCCACATGGAAATAAACTTTTACGATTGTTTTGCAAATAAAGGTAGCAAATATTTTATACTCAAGTACTGTTTCTGCTTATTGTGTAAATGTCTGTAATTTAATATCTTGAAGACACTGACCATATATAAAAGGGCTGTAAAAGATAATATGTTCATTGTATTGAAGAAATGTGTATGTAGGCGTCTTAAGCATGACAATTACTTAAATAATTAATAAATGAACTTTATAAAATATTATACTGGTAAAAATCGAAACAAAATTACAATTACTTACATCTCAGCATTAAAAATACTTTTACTTCAGCATATTCTTATACTGATTCTATGGAACCTAAACGTTAAATCAGAACGTAAGAAAAATATCCAATAATGTTGCGTTTTTTTATATTATCAAAATACAAATACAAGAATTATAATGGAATTTACAATTCAAAGCTTTTCGTTGGCTAACAGTACCAATATCATCAGGAATATTGAACAATTCAAATTGTTTAATATTCCTGATGATGTTGGTACTGTTAGCCAACGAAAAGCTTTGAATTGTAAATTCAATTATAATACTTGTATTTGTATTTTGACTTAGTTCTTTATATATATATATATATATATATATATATATATATATATATATATATATATATATATTTCTTTATAAGCGTATAACTTACACTTTAATGTACTTAAACAAGAATCTTATTTGGTATATATGCGACTGGACTTTCGAGAACTTTTTATTTACGTGCTCTTATTTAGAGCTCATTTTATAGCTCGCGAGAGTCGTCTCGCATTTATACCAAGTAAGATTCGTTTAATTAAATTTAATTGTAAGTGTTATACATATTCCTTCACGGGTGGAAAAATATGATGAATAGTTACTATCTAGAGTAGATCCGTTCATTCTGCAGTGAATAAAATCGCTGTTCCGACGTTTCACTAGAATCTCATCTAGCATTGACGAGGTGAGCCCAACAACAGTTGAAGAGCTAGATGAGATTCTAGCGAATAGTCGTATTTGCGATTTTATGCACTGTAGAATGAACGGTTGTACTCCAGATAATAACTATTCAACATATATATATATATATATATATATATATATATATATATATATATATATATATATATATATATAATATACATATATTTATTTATTTATAATACATAATCATCTTTTGGAATATGAAACCACATGTTTACTGTTTCGTTGTTTACTAGGATATCAATAAATTTAGAGTTGATGGAAATCGTTTTAAATGCCTTTCATGTATTTCAAGATTGATGTATTTTAATATAAATTTTCATCTCATAGACGGGTTAGTAAAATTTCATTTCCTGCTTAGCAAGAAATGTCGCCAGACAAGGTTTCAATTTAAGGCTTTACTTATGCAAATGTGACAGCAAGGATTACTGATTTCCACAGTTAATGGAATGTAAGTTTGACTTGGCTAATAAGACAAATAGCATTAGAACCGTTTTGAAGACAATATTTACCTGCCTTGGTTTATAATACGAATGTCACTCGATATAAATCAGCAGTACACAGAAGCTAATCCATTATTATTCGGTAAGACTTTTCATCGCTAGAAATGTTAACATTAAATTTATTTATATTCCAAAACATTAATATAAACTGATGAATGAAATAATGAAATTTAAACATAAATATTACATTACACTGTATTTTATTTAGTTTAATCATTTTTGCAAATGGTCTCATATTTGTTTTGGGTGAAAAATAAGCATTCTATTTTTGCATTACCATCTAACTTGACATAAAAAAACAATAAATCTGCAAGAAGTAATTATTTCCTCAATTTTAAATCACTACCCAATTTTGACTGTGTAACCATGTTATCAAATGCTTACAAGATGTAATTAAAATATAAATTATATAAATATCTATAGTTAATAAAATTATATACTTTTACAGATTTAGAGTTGTTGTTAATATATATTTAAAAAAAATCCACATATGCCTGCGATAATAAGTAAGAATTACCTAATATAGTTTTCAAATATTCAATTGCATGTAAAATCTATTTGAAATAGACAATATTCTTCCATTTTTTAATACGAAAATTATATTTTACCCTTTTTATTATTATTAGTTTTAAAATATCTAAAATTTCAAATCATCCGTTGTACATAAAACTGTATGAAGGGATGTAGGTCACCAGCAATAAATATACATTTATGACTGGGTTTATCGCTTACTGCTAATCGGCAATGAATATTAATCGGAAAATTGTCGGTTGACTGGGAATAGTAGTCGATACTACTTCCCTCTTTACCGAATAACAACTTTTAATCATCAAAAAAACACGAAACGTTAAATAAAACTCCACAAGAATCATCTTGCTTTTTCCATAACACGCTATTCAAACTACATTTATAATAAACAAAAATTATGTGAAATATACATTTTTATTAAAAGATTCTGAAATTGTACATTTTACTTGATAATATTTTTAACACGGAAGTTGCTTATACGTAATAATTAAATGTATGTTTCATAT
>JBAIZL010000004.1:239792272-239884772 GCA_036971475.1 Prosapia bicincta | reverse complement strand
CAAAGGGTGTAACGGTATTTTCCAAATACTTATTATTTAAATATGATTAAATCTTTCTTGAGGCATAGTTCAGGTTACAAGTAAATACTTTATTTTTCGTCGTAGTATTAACGTCACTATCAGTATGTTCGTTTAAAAAGGAAATCAGGCCCCAGTTGGATGTCATATGTTATTGATTTCCACAAGCAAAGCCATCTCGTCTGGGTTCTTGTTCCTAGTACTGAATTGCAAAGGTGTAAAGTTATAACAGACAAGTCTTCAAATGCCCAACATATAAATACTTTTTAGGTTTGTTCTTTATTTATAGATGTTACAAGCAATTTGTAAATACATTGTCCTAACTATAGTGCTTGTTTAACTATTGAGACATATTATAGAATGTAGATCTGAGCGTAAATTAATTATATATATGGAGATTCCAGCTTTGTAAAACTGTATACCTCTTTCTATAATCATCAAATTGTAAATCTGTAAACACAAAGTGAAATTGTTTGTTTGTTTCTTTACATTTTTAATCCTATTTTACCATCACCGTTTTCAACTCGATATTATTTTTTAAATAAAGTGTAAGGATTTATATTCAAAAGCAAACCCTTTTTAATGAAAGGTGAGAATTTAGAACATCTGTAACGAAATGTAAAACAGAATATATATTTATGTTTCTTCAATACTATAAGTTACGTTTCGTTGTGGCATCAGGTTATGAGATATCTTCATCAAACAAACATTTTGTCATTTTTTCCTAACTCAATTGGCTCCAACTGAAATGAGAGAAAATACACACACCCACACACACACACTCATATATATATATATATATAGACATCATCAGGAATGAGTAATAAAATTATTGATTATGATGATATTATTACGATGATTATTCTCTCCTAATGGTGTTGGTACTTTTTAACAATGAAAAGTTTTGAATATAAATTAATACATATTCTTGTATTTGAATAACCTATGTTGAAATATATATTCATTATTCAATGATATTAATGATATCGTTTGGGGATTCATAAATCATATTACATTATTGGGCTGTAAATTTTATGTACATTACATGCCATTTTGATTAAGCTGTGGACATAAGCTGTAGTATGTAGTAATAAAAACACAAGATTAGGCTTAATTGGTTTTTAATACAGAAAGAATATTATATGTTTACTCTGTCATATCTGATTAACATTGTATGTAATACACTGTACATGAAATTCACAGTCAGGATCCCAAAAATCGGTTTGTTTAGCAGACATGCTTTATGTAATCAACTGGGTTCTCTCCTCTGATTCAATTAAAAAAAATAGGTCTAAATTCTAATACTGTTTTTATATTGTATTAACAGTAAACGGATGTAACAATTTGTTTATAAAATAAACAAGTAATATCATTTTTTAAAAAGTCAATTTCTTCTTTATTAAAAAGGAAATAATTGCACTTTTTTAGATATTAAAATATATTATATATATATATATATATATATATATATATATATATGTGTGTGTGTGTGTGTGTGTGTGTGTGTGTGTGTGTGTGTGTGTGTGTGTGTGTTGTGTGTGTGTCTGTGTGTGTGTGTGTGTGTGTTTGTGTGTTATTTTTATGACGTTCTTTGAGCAATACGTCCTGAATGATGCTTCTCTTAGGCCTAAAGCTTGGTTTCGTTATGTGGATGACGTCTTTATGAATTGGCTACATGGTGACACAGAAGTAAGTTCCTTACGTACCTCAACCCCCTCCAATCCAGGATATTTTTCACTTTGGAACTAGAGAGTGATGGCTGCTTCCCGTTTCTGGACGTCTTGGTTAGGAAGGGTCAGAATGGTTGTGTTCACCATTCGGTCTACAGAAAACCGACTCATACCAATAGATATATTAATGCTGAGTCACATCACCACAAATCTCAGATCCAGGCTGTCGCTGACACGCTCTTCTCTCGGTCTCACAAGTTAACGGATATCTCTTCTAGGGGCCATGAACTTATTATTATGAGAGAGGTGGTTAGAAGCAATGGATATAAGGAAGATGGCATTGATAAAGCATTACACCGCCAACGTGTCCTTCCGGTTGACTTGCACGAAAAGGAGCCCGAGAAAACTGGAACTGTTTTCCTGCCATTTATTAAAGGAACCACTGATAGGATTGGCAGACTCTTTAACATGCATGGTATACGTTCTGTTTACAAAACTAACATCACCATCGACAAGGTTGTTGGGAACGACCAAGATAATATCTTCTTGGAAAACCAAGGGATATACAGCGTTCCTTGTGGAGTTTGTAAGAAATCGTACAGTGGCCAAACGAACAGACGTATCTCCGCTAGACTTGAGGAGCACAAACGTGGCCTTAAAAACAAGCAGGAAACGTCGGTTCTGTACAAGAACCACTACGATACAGGGTATACCATTGATTTCCAGTCTTGCCGACAGATTGCTCAAGTGTAAAACTACAGGACTAGAATTATTCGTGAGGCTGTCGAATTAGAGAAGCAAGAGAGTCTTGACAAACGGGATGATACCTTGAATTGAAAATGTGGAAATTTGTCATCGATAGATTTTATCGGCAGAAAGGTGAACAAAAGGAATGGAATGTCAGTATTTGTTTGGCTCCGGTATGTGGGGACTGACGTCAATGGGCGTGGCTTCATTTCTCTGCGCTCTTCACTCGCTCTTCAACTGTTGTTGGGTTCACCACGTCAATGCTGGAGGAGATTCAAGCGAAACGTCGGAACTCCGATTTTGTGTACTTCAGTATAAACGGATGTACTCATAATAATAACTATTAATCATATATATATATATATATATATATATATATGTGTGTGTGTGTGTGTGTGTGTGTGTGTGTTAGCATGAAAATATTAGGTGGCGAAATAGGGAGCGAATGTTCCAGAAATTTTGCATTTTCCTTTCTAAGTAAGGTGTTGGAGTATTTGTACGGTATACTTTTTTTGCATTGTGTTTTAGTTTCTTTTCGCTTTCCTTTCGCGTTGTCCTTTTGTGCCAGATGGAACTTTAATCCAGCTTGTTTGTTAACTTTATTCTTTTCGTTCATTTTTAATCATATAGCAGTATTTATATTGTGTGGTAGCCATGGCAACAACTTAAGGCTATACAATGTAGGTAAACTATATAGATCTTTGATAGTTCATTTCTAGCTATGGAAAAGTTGGCTCAGTGCAAAAAAGTGCTAGACTTCGAACGTGAAGATACTCAGTTAGAATCCTACCTAGACCCTCAAATATTTATAATTTATTTATTGAATTAATATTTGAAAAAAACTGTATTAAAATCAATTTACATCCATTATAAGCTTATAAAAATGTATTTGAACTTGATTGGATGAGTGAAAACCTTTTTTATTAACGATTTAACATTTTTACGATATTATTAGAGTGTGCACCAACAGAAGGATATTAGAAACAGAATTAAGTAACAATATTTAAACCATTTGAGCTAATGATATTCAAATAAAATGTATTTGGCGATATAGTATAGCGATCAAGTGAATAAATGCTATTATCTTAACAGCAAGTGCTTATATTAAATGAGTATTGTCATCAATTATCGTTACTGAATTGAAGCTTACAAAAAAAAATAATAAATTTTGCCTATGTAGGAATAATATTAGCTACGAAATAACGGAATATTTTTAGCAATATGATCTATTCAAACAATAATTTTATTCAATTGCAAAAAAACTCAATAGTACATAAATAAAAATATAATATAATAATTATTTAATTATTATGTAGTTTAGGTTATCACCTTTGCGAATCTAAGCATCAATGATCTTTGGCATAATTAAACTATTTAAAACTTTATTACAGTAATTAAAGCTGTGTCTGTAGTGAAATGTTACAGTAACATATAGAGCAACTTTATTTTTATGTCAAGTTATTATAGTGTAGTTTTGTTATGCGTGTCGACTGCATATTTAAATAAACAAACAAGAAACGTTAGTTTCTATATGAAAAAAAATTCGTCAGTAAATATTCTCTGTCGGATAGTTATAATTTGAAATCCGATTTTGAAAACAGGAAATTAAAGACAAACTATTTAAATAGTTCCTAATTCATATTTATTATTAAAAACAAAAATCAATTGATTTGGTCAATTGGCAATTCCATTGACCAAAGGCAATCATAAACTATACTGTGAGTCTAGAAGAATGAATTAAAAATGTTATATCTGAAGTACAAAATACGTTTATTTACGTCTTTTCAAATATTTACAAATGCAGTCAGCTGTAAAATATAAATGTATTTATGGCAAAGGATCGTAAACGTTTACAGCCTTCACGCGAATTTCAGTTGTAAAAGGAAGGGTCAGAACTTACACAAATACAAAACCCGAAGAATTTAATAAAAAACGAAAAAACTGTCTTGTGACAGTATGAATGACGCAATAAACATAACTTTGAGTATTATAAGTAATATGCGTGAGATTAAATGCTCGTAAATAACTGTCTTAGGTAGAAGATTGTATTGATTAAATGCATTTAGTTAAACAACTATTATTAATTTGAAAGAATTTAATGTGTATGTTTATAAAAAAATCCTTATTTATTTCTCACAAATAAGTATTTATTTATACTGGAAAAATAAGTGAAAGCAAAAAAGTATCATAGGAGGCTAATTGTCTTAAAAAGATATAAATTTAAAAAAGTGTTTCATTGAATAAAAACATCTGTACGATATTTTGAAAAACAACTACACATCATTGTTTACAAAATTTGTTTTATCACGGTAAATTTCAACAAATTAATTAACAGTCTTGTAATATGCAATTGTAATTCATACTACATTATGTTCAGTTCTATGTTTATTAATTTTATTCTTTTAATGACAATACAGCTCATTGTTAAAAAATAAGCTCTTTATCCAAACGATCAATCTCGTCTGTGATAAATTCATAAATGATTTCTCGTCTGAAATTAAATATTCTATTATTTGTGATATTTAACAACCGAAACAATATTTTAAAGAAGAACTGAGCAGACATATATGACGGATACATTTCAGTTGTAATATATAACAGTGATCAGTTTAATAAGACCTACAAGCGTTAGAAAGACCTTTATGCATTTCGGTCAAAGCGGAATAATTGGAGGGAAAAGCGATGTTAAACAAAACTCTATCAATTTAAATTAGTTTATTACTTGCCTCAGCCAGCATCATATAGTTCATTCCGTTGGATACATAAAGTTAACACGTCACGACAATTAATTGTATTCTGTTATTAATCAAAACAAGAGCAAACGTGTTGAATGTTTGACAGTTTATAGCATAAAATATAATACGAAAACAATGTACAATTGATTTTAATTTCAAAGTTCTTCAGTCTTATCGACCCAAGCGTTGTAAAAAATATTAGTTGTCCACATTTTCGAGTGGTTTAAATTCTTGTACCTGATCACCACAATATGTGATCAGACATATTATTGAGTTGGTTACCAATTTGAGGCAATTGAAAAAATGTAAACGATTTTTTCCTCTTTTTTGGACAGATATTGAGTATTTTAGTTTTCATATTTTATCACACTTTGTGAATTTTATGATTTTAATGAGTATTGCGGTTGAATCGCAGTTCAACTTGAGTTATTTCTTTTGATATGGTGTTTTATTTAGTAACATTTATTACTCTTATCATTAAAAGTGTTATGTGATTTAAAACTTACGAAACACACGGTTAGGCAAGGATAAATATTGGAAGAAATATATACAATTATTTAAAATATTGAGACTTAGTTGTTAAATTATACGTAAACATATTTTGTTTGAGAAACATTATCACTTTCCTGTGATATAATTTAGTTTATATAGCAGAAACAAAAACACTCAATAGAGATCGTACAGTACTATTTTCAAAGTTTTTTAGAAGTTCTAGTAAATTAAATTTAATTTAGGAGATATTTATATAAAGGTATATCGTTTGAAAACTTTTTTTTTTAATAATCGTCCCATGAGGAAAGCTGAAAATAACAAAATGTTTATTGATCACAATTTGATGACTATCAATAATTTTATAATAAATGTTTAACTTCTGACGAAAATCTGACAAATGAAATCTATAAAAATCATACTATTTTATTACGTTCGTATTACGTAAGTCCCAAATATTTTAAACAAATTTAAAATTTTAAAAATTCAGAAATTAATAGTAATACATGCCTTTATTACAATTTTTGCTTGCTATATTTGCCAATAGGTTTCGTTGGTATAATTTATGTGTCCTATAGTTATGTACAACATGTGACCAAAATTCAATGTGAAATTCAAAACTTTAAAATTAAATGTTTGCAACACGTGTTTTTAATACCTAATTGCATTTTCATATCTCTTTTTAAAACTCACAATTGAGAATAGAATGTAATTCATTTGATTTAATTATTGTAGTTTTCTGTGTTGAATTAGTACTGTTCTGTTGTCCATAATTATATTGAAATTTAATGATCATTATTTAATTTTGTTACACTGATTACACTAATAGCATTTGTAGACTGTTTGTCAATTATACGCTAATATCTGTTATGTTTTAATTATTTTACTGTCCTACAGGGTCAATAATATTTCAACTATCTCATATATTGTAAGCAATTGTACAACTCAATAAAAAAGACTGGTAATTATTACTATTACTATTTTTTTTTATTATTTAGTTTATCGGTTTTTCTTTTTCTAAAATACATTTCACAGAAATATAAAGTGAAAATGTATCAATGTGACACTTTGTAAGCATAACCAAGGCCGTGTCCAACATAAAGACATGTCTCCTCTCAGTTAACGTGACAATGTGAAAGCCTTCTTCAGACTGCAACTGACAGGTAAAAGGTTTGTAGAGACATATAAACTTTAACTATTTATTTTTTGGACTGTCACACTTGTAACTTACCATTGCATATGAAATACACAAACATACACACACACAACGCGCGCGCACACTCACACACACAAACACATATTCGCACATAGATACAAATTATTTAAAAAAATTGAATTTGTAATAAAAATATGTTTAATTTAAATCTTATAATTTTTGAAAATTACATAGAAACAATTTATTTCACTTACTGAAAACGTAGCGAAAACGTGCTACGTTCCGCTATAGAACAATATTTAAAGTAGGCCAAATATTTGTTCATTTTGAAGAAGACGCATTTTTCGCATTCATAGATCGATAATAAACAAAAAATATGAAATTAAATATTTATATTTAAAAGGGGGATTGTAAGAACGATAATAGTTTTGATGTGTTTTATCAAATAAGTCTTTTTATCTGATGTAATTTAGATTTAATCATTTGCAAAACCCCGACTAATTTATAGAATATTTTTATAAGATACATAAACCGATGGTTTCTGTAAAAGAATAAGATTCAAGTATTCGGTCCAGGAAATAAAGAACTCAATTAGGATTTTTATGAAGAACCTAATATATGCTGGAGTGATTGAACTTTGAATTCAATTCAATTATCAGAAATAATAAACAAATTTTAACAACATAGATGTAATGATCATCCATTGCTACGAGCAAAAATAACATGAACATATATGGGTAAGACAATTCTGGCTCTACTATCTCGCTTGATTTACGCGTCGATTACTTACGTTTCCTTGCTCCAGGGAAGCGAGGTATATTTCATGAATATTTGAAACTCCTGGCAATGATTTTGTTTGTTAGACAGAGATATGTTTACAACAGCTGTTGTACTAATAGACCGAGCAAGCATTGCTCCCAGAGAAAGGAATACTACAGCATTACAACTACGGCAAGGAGGTGGCTGTGCGACTAATCATAGTCTCTATACAGTCCTCACTCCACTTTAGTAATAGTGTTTCCCATAAAATCAAGCTCAACAACGTAAAATAACGCTCTAACCTTTGACCCCATATATACATCTGCTGAGGGTCGAACTACTACGTCCCCCCCTTCTCCAAAACGTGACTGAGTAGCTCACAATATTTGTGCGCGTCATGTTTTCTTGCCCGTTAGTACGTATTGATATATATATATATATATATATATATATATATATATATATATATATATATATATGTATAATAAATTAAAAATATTTCAAAAACAGGAATACTTTGAATGAATATATTTATTCAAAGCTTTTCTCCGATAAAATAGTACCAGCATCTTCAGGAAAATTATTTTCTAATAAAATATTTTTACAAAATTAAATCATATGTGCTACAAACTACCATATGTTTATAAGTATTGCACTTTATGTAATTTTTTTCTATAACATAAATGACCTTATAACTATATGAAGCAACTGTGGCGTAATGTTTATTTTTAAATAAATAAAACCTCTAAACCACAAATAACATTTTATTTAAACCTTATGTACATTTCAATTGCACAACAATCATTTTCAGACGTATTTAAGAATACAACTGTATTCTAAAAATAGATGTTGAATGTCTTCAATCTTAGAACACAAAAGTATACAAAATAAACTAAAATAAAGAAAAGAGAAAATGTATACAAGCAGTATTTTTTACAAAGTATCTATTTACCTAGAGAGGAATCTATACATTCATAGATTCCTATGATTATAAACAGAAGCAGCAAAGCAGCAAAGTAGCAAAGCAGCAAAGTAAAACAGTTAGAACTAACATAAGACTACCTACATTAAGTACTCAAGGTCTTTGTTTCCGTGGAAAGATAAGTCTAAACAAAACTGCTATGGTTTAAAATTTGACACGCTATTCAATTAGTAATATAATATGAGTTTTTTCTGACTTAAACATGTGTATTTACGATTTTTTTTCCCACATGTAGTATATTTTCTCGAAATATAACAACTATAAAAAAGTACACACACACACACTTATATATATATATATATATATATATATATATATATATATATATATATTATATATATATATATATATATATATATATATATATATATATATATATATATATATATAGTACACCTATATATTACATAGTCAGACTTACCAAGGGGAAATAGTCCAAATCTGCAATCTTTTTGAAATAAATAGTGATATATTAATACATATATATATATATATATATATATATATATATATATATATATATTATGTATATGTAATATATATATAACGTATTATGTATTTGTATAACATATATGCATATATATATATATATATATATATATATATATATATATATATATATAAATATATATATTTTTTTTTTTTTTGTGAAATGACTTATATAATTTATACGTTTAAAATAGTTTGATCACAAATGTTAGAATCGTTTAATTAATTACACTAGGTTTGAATTAAGTTGAACATGATACATATTTCGTAATTATTCGCTAAATAGAAATATATAACTAATACCTTCTTGAAATAAAATTGAGTCGAAGAACATACTACCAATTAAGGTAAGGGCGATAACGATATGGGTTTGCAAAAATAAAACACATCACGTGATGGTTACAAAAATAAAATAATAATAATAAAGATTGCTACATAATACATTGCTACATTAGATGACATTGCTATCGATTATGTAATGTATAAAACGATCCCTGAAAATGGGCGATTCTTGGACGCTGACCTGAGAAGAAGCATGGGCTGATTGACCTATCTAATTTTAGGAATTGAAAAAATAAACATTTTGAAGCTACTTTATTTCATCTAAATTATTTTTTTAAAGTTTAATATATTGAAGTCTCTTTATAAACTAGAAGTTTTTCACTTTTTAATAAAACACACACACTCTCTCTCTCACTCTCTGTAACAGATCTAAATCCTAAACCTAAGAGTTAAAATAGATATGTTAACAAAATAATATAAAATCGAAACAAATGTAACAAAAATAATAAATAAATACTCATACTACCACCCAATACTTACCAAATCGTAGTTTAAAAATAGAGCTATAATAAAAGGTGGGAGATTTACTCATTTGTAAAAAGATAGGATGAAGCCAGAAGAAGAATGACGATAGTCACACAAAATATGAAGGATAAGAAAATCCTGGAAAATCCCTAATAAAAGAGTTACAGATAGATAGAAAACTTTGGAAGTAATCAGAGGCGGTTAAAAACAGGTAGCCCAGCTCATAGGAAGTTTGACGTAGAAACTTATATTCTCGAAAAAAATCAACTATGGGTTGAAAATAAATGGTGGGGGAGGGGATTTTAAATGAGAGAAGAAAACAAGTAAGTTAAATTGAAACGACGCTTGGAACTTTAAACGAGAGACGTTTTCATTCAGCGCGCTCAGTTTATTTAAGACAAGGTGTGAATTAATTAGAATGGAGTACGATATTTCTTAGTGGGGGTATCCAGAATGTGACCCAGTGAGGTCTCATATCACTTTATCAACATCAATGACGTAACGTTTCTAGATTATAGAGTAAGACAGAGAACTCAACAAGGGTAGTGTCAACTTTATATTAGAAAAGGTAGAGGTAAATCTTAAATTAACTTTCTAAGTTTTAAAATGTATATACAGTATAACTTTTGTAAAACATGGGAGTTTAAAGGATTTAACAATCTAAATTGGAAATATAATCTAAAGTAGTGGAGGAGTGGATATTCAAAATTTAAAGTATAAAATACATTTTTAGCAACGATTCACAAAGTAGTTCCAAAAATGAAGAAGGAAAAGGACAAAACAATGAGATCAAATCAACGAGCAGGCAGCCGGTAAGTTTCCAAAACAATAGACTGATTAACAAAACAAGAGCGGGACAGTAATAATATAAAACATTTCGGAAATGGAGGGAATCAAATGGAGCGGAAACGGTGTAAAAAGATTAGACCAAATCTGTCTTTTCTATTGAAAAATTTATTCAAAATATATAACTATTCTTTCATAAAGAGTAAAATTTCATTGACAAATCATAATGGTTTACATATTGGCTTCATTCTTTTGATATGAATATAAATTATGTGCAATAGGATATATATAAATAAATATATATATATATATATATATATATATATATATATATATATATATATTTATGTATCCTACATCCTGAATGTAGATATATTTGTTTACTTTTGACCCTAATATGGCAAATGTGTAAAAAATTTTGAAGTTAAAACAAAAGTTAGAAAATTAAATCAAGTCCATCTTAAGTAATGATATTTTTAATTAAATATTTACCAAAATTAAATTTTTAAAGTTATTTTATGAATATTTGAAACAACAGTGTGAGAATATAGTAGCTTCTTATAGGAGAAAATTGTAGAACAAACGTTTTGAAGAGTGAAAAGTTATTCACCAGCAAAAGGAAAATTGAGCTACTTTTAGGATATAGTTAGATAGGTATTTCAAATAAATAAAAAACATATATCCAAAATGAAGGATTGTTTTTAAAAAAATGGAGATTGTAAATTTAGAAAGTGCTATTGCATTGTATTTCCTATATTTAAATTATTCCTTTTAAAATAATATATACAATAATAAGGAATAAAACTATTTGTGATAGAAAACGAGTTAGTAAACTAACCAAATTTGAGTTTATATAAATAATTTTAGAAGGTAAGATTACAATTTTATATTTAATTTTCAAAATGGTAATGAGTTTGTATTTATAGACATTTAAATTTTGGCCTAATATATTATAAATCCTCTATGAAAAAAACC
Organism: Prosapia bicincta; assembly: GCA_036971475.1. Taxonomy (NCBI): domain Eukaryota; kingdom Metazoa; phylum Arthropoda; class Insecta; order Hemiptera; family Cercopidae; genus Prosapia; species Prosapia bicincta. The sequence goes on along the minus strand of JBAIZL010000004.1, from coordinate 239,873,159 downwards.
ATTGCTTGGATTAAAGCTAGAAAATTTTCAAGTATAAAAATGAAATAAAATAAAAATGTTGGGTAAGCTACTAATTTAGGATAAATCGCTCGTTTTTTTACGACGTAAATGAATCATAGGGTTGACCTATAGTAAGAAATTGATTTGTTTATCCAAATTCATAAACCAAAGTTAATTAATTTATATTTTAATATATTAATTGTAGTTATAGAAATAAACTTAGTTGGAAATAATTCAAATTAATATTATAAAAATTTAAGATTTGTGAAAAATAGTTTAGGAGTTTATATCTGGTAAAAAATGTCTAAAGGTATGTGTGTTTTTCAGGATATATATTTATGTTAGAAATATATCGGATTTTCGCAGTAAAATTCTGTTATAAGTGTGTAAATGTTGGAGGTTTAATTTTTATTATGTATGTTTTAAAGGATTTTTAAACACTCTATGTGGGTTTAAATAGGTATTAGTAAAAAATTTAAAAAGAAAAACTAGGTTACGTTGAAGTATGTAAAAGTTTCAGCAGCCAAATTTTGAAAGTGTTTAGGAAACAGATTTAAAATAAAGTTGTAAATTTATTAAAAATCGTAAAAATTTTAATTTTTTCTATCTGTGCAAAATTTTCATTTTTGAAAATAAAAAAATTATCTTCCAACTAGCATCTGGAGTAGAATTTTTATTTATAAATCTATTTTGCAAACAATTCTAAGCCTTGGTACCTAAGCCGGGATGCCTTCAAAGAATCCATTTCACAGAAACGAAAACTCAAAGAGTTAATGTTAACCGTGTTAGGATTTTAACATAAGTTCCAGTGACTGATGAAAAATGCTTGGTAATATATTTACCTGCTTCTGGAGCTTTTACACGTGAGTTGGGATTAAGAAAGGAACAATGTGTTACTTGCAGGTAAAGTTGGCTGATCGTACTAGCCAAGTTATCATACGTATTATTATAAATAATTATAGATTTTTAAAGTTAAATATTTTAGAAGTTAGTAGTTTACTATACAAAGATTATTAGCAAAGGTATTAAGTGGAATGATCTAATTTGACAGAAGGAATACATATTTTAATATGTGAAAATGTTATTAATAATACCAAGAGATATATATTACATTCTTTTTGTTTTTAGTTCTTTCTTGTTTCGGTCCGGTTTGCAGTATTTACATCAGAGTGATCAAAAATTAACATGAAAGTGTATTTAAAAGTTAAAGATAAATCTCTTCATTTAATCTTGTCACATTAATTTATGTTACTGTCATTATAAAATAATACAAAATGAAAGAAGGCTTATTCCTTATTCACTTTTGCATACTTTATTTGATTATTTGAGTATTGTATTTATTAAAATTTGAAATTCTAAATCAACTTGAGAAAATTGCTTCTTAAATACTAAGGTTGTATTTGTAAGAGGTGGCTAGCCACAAACCCTTTACAGCTTGGCGTACGTATCATGATTCGTGATTGGTCTAGATTTTCTTTAGAAAAGAAGTAGTGGGGATCTTTGCTATTAAATAAGTGTTATAAATCAATTCTAAATATTACTTCTGAATTAATTATGAAATGTACATAAAGTAATTTTTAGTAAAAAAAAAAAATCTCTATATAATGGCTAGTGAGTTTTTATTTATTGAGATATAATAACTATTTTTAAGATAGATCTATCATATATTATCTTATGTTATTGTGTCATTTCAAGTAGTACTTGTATCTAAAAATAACCTTTGCTTGCATAAAAAGCTCTTTACAACAATGCTTTGTAGCATTTTGACTCTGCAACGACCTTTTAACTTTTTTTAACGTTGATAAAAGTATTTATATTTATATAAGTTATTCAACCGTTTACATTAAACGTCTTTAGTATACATTAAGTGACCTTAAACTTTTGAATGCTCACTTTTGAAAGAAAAGAAACTTTTCTTTCATGAAAGTGATTTTAGCTCTAAATATATTTCAAACTCAATAATGGAGAAAGTTTTGTCGCAAGAAACTCTGAACATAATGCGTGTATTCACCAAAACGTGCAAGCTCGTTTAACTTTTCTATCTCCTTTTTTATATTCTACTTTTATTTTCCTTGGCAATTTACACACAAATATGAGTTTTTAAATGTTTTGTTTAGGTTCTGTTTATGCAGAACCATAGAGAATTCTATCTCGGTATGTATGAGGTGGATGACTATATTATAAAAGCTATTAACTATTACACCGTTCGTGAAATGGACATTGTGACGCTAAATGCTCGTCTACTTAAAATAAACGTGAACTTTATAACCAAAACGTTTGACATTAGAAATTATTAACAAATATTTACGTGTCGCATTACTAACAATTATCGGAATGAAAACCTATAGTCGTAACGTAGTAAGTTAAGGGGCGGAAGCAAGGAGAGACATTGATCTCCCCCTTTCTGGACAGGTTGGTTTTATTTTTAATAATCCAAAAGTGATAATGAATTCATTAAAATACTACACAAATAATTATATTGGTGACAAGAAATATACTCAGCAATATTTGTGGTTATTTTGATTGTATGCGAGTTATTTTTTAAATATGACTTAGTTCAAAGAAAAATATGAACCTTATTTTAATCTTACAAGTCATGATGTTCAAAATACAATCTTAGAAATGGTTACAGCAGAGGTTCTGTATTCAACGTTATGTCTCTTACAGAAAACAATTCAGTTTTATTTTCGGACCTATGACTGTGCAAAACCTTTACTTGGCAAAGCTACAAGTCTAAAAATCGGCGAATGATGTCATTGATTCATACCCTATTTTATTTTAAAAAAAGTATTTTAAAACATGTCCACTATAACATACGTTTTTGGTTGGTGGCGCAGTAAGCTTTTAAACCCTCTCTATTTTTAAGGGAGGAATACCCCCGAACCCATTTAATACACCATGACAATCTTGTGCCCCCCAGAACCTAACCTGTAGCTTTGCCAATAGTTAATATCAGTAACCATTACCTGCCACATTTATAAGCAACAGATTTACCTGCTTAATAAACATAGCAGTATAAATGATTCTTTTCCGTTAACAGAAATACTAATATAGTATAATAGAGTGTCCGATTTTACTTTTTAATGTCATAAATCCAAATAAATGGTATGGTAGATTACTACCATTATTTGAAAAAAATATAGTTCGATATTTTAAATAGTATTTTGTTCATTAAAATACAAATAGTAAAATGTCTAAAGGATTTTAGTTAAAAAATGAAATGTATAACTACTTCCTACATAATTGATCACTTTTTGTGTGAACCAAGCCAGTATATATATAACTACGATGACCGTTGAATACAGTGGACAAGGTCTTTATCCGTGACTATTTTGTAATACATAGAGTTTCCATTTTGTATAACTTTTCTACTTATTTGTAGGGATTTTTTTAATATAACAATGGAACATGATAACATAATCCCTTCGAAAGTGTTACGTAAAATTTGTGCAGACTGTTAACTTTATATTTTTTTCAGTTTTGTTTATTATCTGTCAGCAGATATTTCGATATTCAAATCCTAACTGAGTTTTCGGCCAGAATGTAGAAATCTCTCTTTACACTTCTTGGAAACAGAGTTATTGCTGGCAAATGCTTCTAAATAGCCTCTATCCTAGTATCGGGAGACAAATATGTAATTTTGCTTTCATATATAAATACAACGATCTTTTCTAATTATCCTTCTTGCAAGAGAATGTCTTGGTTAGGATTGGCGTAGCTGTACTTCGGGTCCTGTACACATGATACTATTTCACCTAGACGCCTTAAGGTTACTCCCTGTTCTACTTTGATGTTACTTCTTCTTTTACCTTAATGTTATTCCTTGTTTGTCGTTAATGTTACTCCTTGTTCTACCTTGATGTTACTCATTTTCTACCTTGCTATTACTCCTGGTTCTACCTTGATATTACTCCTGGTTCTACCTTGATGTTGCCCCTTGTTTTACATTGATGTTACTCCTTGTTTTACATTGATGTAACTCTTTGATTTACCTTCTTATTACTCCTTGTTCTTCCTTGAGGTTACTCCTTGTTTTACCTTGATGTTGCTTCTTGTTTTACCTTGATGTTGCTCCTTGATTCACCTTGATGTTACTCCTTTTTCTAACTTAATGTTACTGCTTGTTCCATCTAGATGCTAGTCCTAGTTCTACCTTCTTGTTACTCCTTGATGTTACTCCTTGTTTTACCTTGATGTTTTTGTTCTTCTTGCTCAGGTTACGATTTTCTGTCGTCAACCAGATTAAGACAGCGTAAAACATTTAATTTTTAAAAAATGTTGTTATTGTTGTTATTTAATGTTGTTAGTGTTATGTACAGTTGTTTTGAATAGTCTATCACGTTAATGCAGGTTGTAACAAAACATTATTACGTCTGTTAGCATAGTAACGAGATATCTATGCTGAGTTTTTAAATGCGGAATGTAAATATTGCACTAAATAAGACGGAAAAACATTATTCTAAGATAAACCCATGGCACACATCTCTGGAGGAAGGTGAGGAGGGTCTGAGCAACACATAAGGAGAGAGAGAGAGACAGAGAGAGAGAAAGAGAGAGAGAGAGAGAGACAGGAAGGGAGAGAAAGAGGGTGAGGGAGAGGGGGATTTCAGTTAGATTTATCACAAGACTCTAGATGAGGTTTAAATACAAATGTCATCAACTTTCTCTTAAATATTGAGCACTCAAAAATAACAAACCGCATGGCTTAGAAGCGTAATTACTGTACTTTATTTTATAAACTACTCCAAACATTCAATATAAACGGAAGATTTCTGCGAACGTTAAATGTCATTGTGAAGACCTAAATGAGTTTCATGATACATTTATGAAAACAAAAATGACAATATCAGATTATCCAATTATAACATTTCCCTAACTTATTAGGTAGAATTATTGTGTGACTAACTTGTTAATAGAGTTGTCGGAGATGTCAGCGTAAATTTTAGTGTGCAGTTAGTTATATTCCCTTTCTGGTAATATGCATTATGGAAACTGGACGAAACCATTTTACCTAAGGCCCATTTACTAGTAACAGCAAAAGGGCTTAGAAAGGATCACCTATTGTGTTTTAATAATGCATAAAGGGTCACCTATTGTTATAATATTGTGGACTCGTACAATTTCCCTAAAGCGATTTACAGTTAAAGTGCCATGAGCTCACATTGGTCGTATTCATGCAGAGGCTTTGATACATTAGGGGATTTTTTTTGGAATTACTTGTACGTTTGTTCAAAACCGGCCACAGTATATAGAATTGTATTCTTTATATTTCTTATAATTTGTAATATTTTTTAGTCTTTGACTTTTTAAATTTATTATTTGCTCCAGATTATAAATACTTTTTGAAAAAAATAATGATGTTATGAAAAACGTCCTTAAATACGCCGTGGTTGATCAGATAGATAATTCTCAAAACACATACGACTAAATACGATTCAAATGTCAATAGACATTCCTACAATTTTACGACACACAATATATGTAGCATATCAAGGTTGCCTCTACATTATGCCGTCCATTTTCCATCGAACTTGTAAAAACCAAATATTCTATATACGAAATTACATAATGAAACAAAAAGTTTTACTGCATTTTTTAAAATCAAATCCGAAGAAGATCTTATACTAAGGATGTCCTAGTTTTAGTTGGACATAGGCCTGCAGGTAAAACTGTCTCTTAGACAACGTATATAGTTTATGTGATAGACATTAACAAATCAGCTAACCCTTTCAAAGGATCCAAGGTAGATAATTGGGCGGGTTTTTAACTACTCCAAAATTATTTATAGGTTTATATTTATTATAATTTATTTGGGAAAGTGAATTTTAGTCTTGAGTAGGGCTCGATAACGTATTCATTATTTCGTTCATTAACGTACCATTCGTTACAACTTGATGAAATTTTTGTTATAGTTGAAATTCTTGTGGGTTATTATACGTTAATATTATTAGTCATGTAATAATAACGTTTGACTCAATTTTTTATGTATTACTGTATGTATACTGTATTTACTGCATGTAAATAAATTTTCTCTTTGTAGACTCTTTATGTAAATAATATTAGTTCACATTATCTCCAATTAGATTACATTGTTTTAAAATAGAGTTTTTAAAAGTCTCACATTATACCAGTGAATATTTCAAAATTTCTCACTAAGTTGTTACATGACAGCCAAAGAAATATCTAAGTTTGACGCAGAAACGAGACGAGGGTTACATAAGTTAACTTCACAAGATTGATGACGTTTAACCGAGGAGTTAACAAACTCGAGTTTCCAACATCAACTTTGACCAGGCCCGAATTGAACTTCAAAACATCGGAGGGAAACATAACAAGCTAGTTCGTATTACATGGAAAATTGCCACGAGGTAATTGCTTAGCAATAATCATGGTAATAATGATTAGCTAAGGATATTTAAAATAGTATATTAGGAATGTTTTCGGAGTATCCCAATTTTTAACTTTTATTTATCTATTTCGAAAATATAATACTTCTTAACAACGATTATAATGTGTGCAAACAAGTATTGAGGAGTCGTATTGTAGATTTTAGAAAACTATTTTATCAGTAGTTTTCTTCAAACGCGTAAAAGATATATCTATAAACTTAGTAATAAAGCCACCAATTTGGTATAACATTTTGTTTAATGTATGGTCTTCTTTAATCTTTAGCAACTTTGAACTACATATTGAATAAAAGGAGGGGTGAAGGCTATTGTTTTTTGATAAAATGTACATTATGCAAGGACTCTAAAGTTGCTTTCTTTATGAAATATTTTATATTATAGATAATAAATCTAATCTTATTATTAGATTTGTTTATTATTTTTAGTTTTGATTTTCGTTTTATTTTAAAATTGGCAATTTATCAAATTATGGACCTTTAGCAAATAATAAATATAGCTCTTATACTCTAGTATGTTCTTATACTAAAGTGAGGCTATGGAACACTTAGAGATACCTTCCTTTATATTTTTGTTTGCGGTCGTGGTTTGCCAGTTATTTTCATACCTTATGTCACCGTTATCTAATTGTTTAGCGTTATGACCTAAACCGATAATAAAAACAATTTCATTTCACACATTTATTACGTTAAGGCCTACACATAACTACTATCTTCATAAAAGTATTTTACAACATTAAAAATATTTTTTTAAAAATGGTTTTGTAAAGGTATTGTGATTGTTACATCATACTAAAAAAAAAATGTTAAGGAATATCTACAGACATTTTATTGTAATTATTATGTGTAATTTAGGTTATACGACCTTAAAATCCAATAATGTCCATAAAATAAAAAACAAATTGGATATAAAGTAAGAAAAAAAGTATTGTAAGGTTAACAGACACTCTTAATTTATTGAATGTTATTTACCGTTCTTAACTCTTAACACGCTTGTCGAATTGACTAACATGGTTTACATCAGAGTACGGAGTCTGAGCCACGCATTAACTCTTTATTCATCTTTTTTTTTACTTACTTTTACGTTTTCGATATTCACATATTTTAAAATTTTTAGGTTATTATCAAATAGACAGTTAAATAGATCTATTACTTATAATGAAACCAATCACTAAAAAATCGTTGCAAACATTTCTCAATATTGGCATTAAAAAAAAAAAAAAAAAAAATACGCCTCTAAGAAGCATATTTTTGTACTTAAAGAAGGATTTGAGGTATATTCCATTTCAGTTCTGACTACCAAAAGTAACTTCAGATTTCAAATACAAAATGAATGTAATTTTCTAGTGACGAAATCATTCAAATTCAACGTGTAGTGTTACATATATTTAACGAAATTTGAAAAATATTGAAAACATTTGCTTAAATTATCTTTGAAAAAACAATGACATTTTCTATGAGCTGCATCATGTTATTTCCACTATGCTGTTTATTAATTAGCTCATGAACAAAAATAAATCACTATAGAAATCCTAAACGAATAGCGATTTTATTTTCAAAACTAGGAAAAGTTTTATTTAAGCTATTAGGCATATTTTATTTAGATCAGATAATAATTTTCTGTTACGAGGAAACTACTATCCTAGTAATATATGTGTACTACGTTGTGACGTAGTAAATATTTCTCTAGTCCTCGATGGTTTTATAGAAGACACACTGTTTAATCATAGGCCTGCCATATATTGTATAAACTTGTATCTAAATGTTATAAAGTATTAGTGTAGAAACGATTCAAGTGTGAAATAAAGCAAGTGAAATAAAAATACAAAACTGTTTTACTGTATTAAATCAGATTGTACAAGCAACACATATTACACATTCGACCCATGTTGAAATCGACGAGGGCACTTTAATTTATTTGACATCCGGCTTAATTTGATGACGAATACATTTGCATAACGTATCTAATGAGATTTATGTTTATTTTGAATTTCGTAAGCATAAATTCGATATAGAGACTAAACTGTTTCGTTTTATTGAATATTAAATATCAGAGAGAAATTGTTATATTATAAAGGATTATTATTTTTAATAAAAAAATAATAATAAATGTTTTGATTAATCTTAAAATTATAAATACTTTATGCTAACAATTATTGCACTAGAAAAATCATATGAATTTAAATTTGGAAAATTTAAGAACAACTCACCAAATTAAAAATAAACTAGATCATTTCGTTGTATAATGTTTGAAATGTTTAGAAAAAATCTATTATAATAATTTTGAATTTATATTTTCAACTATCTCATACATTTTAGATACTTTTAGTACCACTCCTTGGATAAAATATATAGATAAGCAGAAAAGTTTCAATAGATTCGGCACCAATGATCACAACACTTTCTCTCTCTGTCATTACATCTGTTTTACGATATTACTTGAAAATACTTTACCATGCTTGAAAATATGTACACAAACTGAATGACATATGAAGTATTTTTTGTTTCATGAAACAAAATACTACGTCCATCTAAATCAATTTAATTTTCAAGCGGAGCGCACATTTGTATTTATAAATTATTGTTTAATAGCTCTTTAGATAATTCACTAAATAAATTGCTTTGAAAGTAGTTTTGGAATTTAAAATTTTGATTACTAATTATAAGACCACATTTGAAAACTAGAAAAAGTTATCTAAAACAATTTAAAGCACGCATTTGACAATTTAATTCATTATGATTGGCGTGTAATTAATTGTCAGAATAGCTGCTCTACTATAGTAAAGATACTATTTTTATGATATTTCCCTTTTTTATTAACCCAAGATGTCGTGAATTCTATTGACACTTGCTGCAAATCCTTATAACTTCCAATGTGTCGTCTTTATATTAACGTCTCACTCTAGTTAGGCTAGCACAGCGTTCTCACATGAATTTGCTCTAAAATGAAATATTAGTAAAAATAGTTTACATAGAAATATAAAATGATTGTTTTTTATACTGGAAAACGTAAATTTTCTTTAAAATGGTTTATCATGAATTTTAAATAACACAACATTAGCATAACTAATGTATATACTATTTACTATATACTATGTTATATACTATTGTGTATAAAACTAATTATATTATCCTTATTATAACCTAATGCCCCATAACTAGAGACATTCACACTTAAAACAAGCCGTGCCCATTTCTTCAAATCGCATACACAAAATGAACACGCCTTAATTTTAAAACCATTTTTTTTCTTTTCTAATGAAACACTTAGTTTTAGATGCGCTCTTTTAATATTTACTTGCCTAGTAATAAATATATACATAAAACAAACCTATCTATATAAATAATTATTCATTATAAATAAAATGCCTTTTCCTCAATGAAATAGTAATAAATTTCTTAAAAAGTAACTAAGGGTACAATTTGTATCAACAATTTAAAGTAGCTACCTCTAATGAACATGAAGTAATTTTATACTTGAAATCGATTTCATAATCAGTGTTAGAGGTTTCCACTTGGGAGGGGATGCTGAGGCTTATGCTGAGCCTGATATATTGCACAACTATTTAACCGTAATAATTGGTTTAGATTTATGTCCAGTGGATGCATTCTCATCACATATATATATGCTAATCCATTATATACCTTGCTAACACTATTCACAAAGGAATGACTACGGAGGTAATTAGATGATGATAGAGCAAACACAATAAAAATGGTAGTTCAAGTAAACACAAAAAACGTAAATATTTTTATAATTCTTATATTATAGATAGATATTATATATAGATAATATTATTATCATATTTTTAAAGTTATAGGATTGGAGAAGTTTCATATTTTTTCAGTTCGGCTTGTATTGTTTCATTTCAGAAAGTACATAATTTTAAACTTAGAGTGAGAGAGACTAGCATTTTAATTTTACTGACACGTTTATACCCTACAGTGTCATAAAAATATTATTCACAAGAAGGCAAACTATTACTAAAATATTAATCATTAAACGTTATATATATATATATATACACACATATTAGATATTGTAACTGAATGATATATAGAGAATTAGATAGTATTTTAAACTTAAATAATAAAACGTATGTTTTACTTTAAGCCCAAATACAAATTATATCGAACTTTGTCTTGACCAGTACAAGTATTTAATTATTTCTTTTTGAATGGAATTGATATCCTTTGGTTTTCTTAGAATTTGAAATCTTTCCTCAATTTTAAATTGACACAATTATGTAATTTTAGTTAGCTGATTAAATCACATAAGATGTATTTTTATAATTATATAAATTAATGTCTATACAGAAATAATTTAAAATGAGATTCCCCGATGATCATTATTTTTAGTATACAAACCTAATCTCACTGACCTGTTTTCTTTTAAACTGTTTTTGTACTGTTTCTAATATCAATATGAATTTTTGGGAAACCGACTTTGTAAGACCATTAGAGTCTCGTCTTTCAGATGAACATCATCTCGGTGAGATTATTTATTAGTCTATTTTGTTTCAATTTTCTCTCAGAAGTCTTCAATTGTAGTGTTGTTGTATAGACTTTCTTTGACGTAAAACGTTTAACATTTATTATTTAAACTTTTTTTTACCCACTGTGGAAACTGTGTTATTTTCCCATAAAATACTATTTGTACTTACAATATAATAAACACTTTTTATGACAAAATTAAATACTACGAAAGATATTAGGGTATTTATTGTTAAAATGGTCGTATGATTATAAATAGATTGTTTATAAAATAATTATAGCTTTGATGTCTCTGATTAACTAGCATTGTACAGTTAATACAGAAATCGTTTTTTATTTGTTTAGAATGGCCAACATATTAGAAACAATAATAACAAACATCGTGTAAACTCTTATAGCCTCAAGTAATAATTTAAAGTATGTGTATTCTGAACATTAGTTTTCCTTTATTCCCTACACGAGTCTTAATAGCTTGATCCATATTTTATTAATTTATATAAAAGTTGTTATAATTTTCACATTTGTAGATAAATAAGTAAATTAACTTTGTATTTTAAATTGTGTTAAATTACTTCAGTACAAATAATTAAATACGTTTATATGAGTAGAAATAGATAAATAAAAGTCCATGACTAATTTATTATTTTCCCTCGCTTCAGTTTTTAATCTTTTTCTTATATATAATAAAGTTGTTTACAACAGTTGTAAATAGTAAAACGACAGCTGCAATAAACTTCATGTTTTAGCTCAGTTTAATCGTTTATAGCACTATTATTAGTTTATAGATGGGAACATAAAGTAAATGGTTGGATTTAGAGATTTCTTGTTATTTTTTCCATTATACGGGAGTAGAATAAACCTTCGAAAGTAATGGGTTTTACTTTACGACAAGTAAAAAGCAAAATACCTGTTTCACAAGATTACGACATAAAGTTTTATAATTTTTTATGTATCTTTTACTCAGTTTTAGTTGTAAAGGATTGAGCGATTTGTACAGCGAATTTTAATTTGACTGGAAATTTTAACCGGTTAGAAATGTTATTTTACTAAGTTGAAATATTTGGTCACTACGTTATAATTGAAATTACAAAACGCCATACAATCAATTAATTGCCAATTCATCATTATTACAAAATCAGAAATAAATATTAAGTTTAATTGTATGCTTATCATCTAGTCGTTACGTTTATGTATTTATTCAAATATATATCTTTCATCTTGTCGATTTGTTTTCAAGTTACCTTGAAAATCAAAACAAAATTTGGTTTTGTTGATAAAAGTGTAATTTTTTATATTTCCCAAATTAAACTTCTTTGTATTGCATTATAAATAGCCAAAAATCCTTTTGTTTGTTACAAACGTTCTTTTATTTGTTACAATGAGTACAACTCAAGATGTAATAATAATTTTATGACGTTTCTGCTTCAGCCGTTACATTACAAGACAAACTGTACTCACTGAATAAGAGCGTGAACTAGCTATTAATTATTAATTATCTGTATAATGCATTAGTAATACCGTGTAATTTTATTACTAATAATAGTAATTTTGATAAGCTAGCAGTTTAGTGCGGTTGCAAATGTTACAAGATTTCCTTATAATCTATTTGGAAACTAGATTATATATAATAATATTATATATTATTTCTCATATATAATAATGTTATAATAAAAACTGGAACCTATGTGGATACATTACACTTGCTGATATTAGCACATACGATTTTACTGCACTGTAATTTCAGGAGATGTACACCAGTGTAAACTCGAGTGCTTCAATGTTAGTGGTTTAAAATGAAGATAAAATCAAATAATGTTTTAATTAAATAATTTTCAAATAATTATTTTTGAGAGTTACAAAGATTGAGTTGTCATATTTAAATGTATTATGACTTTGTTTAGTTTCTAGTATGAATACCTACTTATAATAAATACTCTAATAATTTTAAAATGTTAGTGATATACGTCTCTCTCTTTCAATAGTCTCCGTCATCAAAATGTGTTATGGAATTATATTAGGTCAAATTTTTAAATGAATATTTTCCTAAATGCAGTTATTAGTATTAAAGCTGCATGTGATCAAAATTTATATTTTAGTCAGTGTTATAATGCTATGAGATTTCCATATATTTCTTTGTTTGTACTGAAAACTACGGTTTTTAAATGAAGTTTTTTTGTAGAGCACTTCGAGTGTCTAAAAAAAACTCTTTAGAGTGATTCAGATATTTACCATTTCAAAACAATCTCGATATTTCTATCTGAAAGACAAAACCTCCAAATTGTTGACATTGAAATTGGACATTGTTAGGTTAGGTATACAAGTACGAGCTTTGAAGGTCGTATGACCTTTAACGTAATTGTTTTGTAAGTAGTTGTTCATATATACAGATTTATAAATTCTCCTAATACAATTATAATAGTCATCAGCATTACAGAATTTTTACAAAATCTTTATATACATACATATATATATATATATATATATATATATATATATATATATATATACATTTGTATCATACATTTAACAAGTAGGTCTATGCAAAAATTGATGTAAGTTGATAACTTTTTTTACAATAATTTTTGTGTACAAAAGTTATTTTGATAGGTGATTTGATATAGAAATATTCTAAATATGATATAGAAATGTGAACTATTATAGTACGAAAAACGATTTGTTTATCATTTTGTCTTCAAGTGGTATGTAGGCTTTGAAATAATAAATATCCACGATCCAATAATATATGCATTTTAGTTATTAAGTAATTTAAAAACATACCACAATATATAAACCTTCCTTTGCATATATCTATTTTTAACAGCATAGTAATTGTAGAATGACTGTAATTTACACCTGAACGTAACAGTTAAGTAATTTTGATTACGGTGTAGAATTACAAGAACCATGGTCGGTCAGAACTAACTGTTGTGAACTGCAGGGAATCAAAGTTTGTAAGAGAACAAGATCTATTGTTTAATTTACGGTGGAACTAATTGGATACTAATTGGAACCTAGTGTTATTACCCCACTAAATTACATTCCCCCTTAACGTCTTGTAAATCTTACCTAAACGATGACTACAGTTTTAATTATCGTTGCTTAAGGTGTTAAATATATAGGGGATGTTTATTTAGATTAGACATTGTTACTTTGAAACTGGGAGGTTTCGCTGAAACAAAGATTTTAATAATTGTTTTAAATCTAATGTGAAATTGAGTTTAAATTTATAATTAGGTTAACAAAACTAATTGTTTTTTTAAGAATAAAGTTTACTTGGATATGAAACTCTAGGTAAGAAAAAAAATGTCCAGACTTCTAGTAATGGTCCCGAAATGAAAACTTAGATATAACCAAAAAAATCTATTACATCTCACTTATGTAACCGAAAATCAAAGAAGCATTGTCAGATGACAAAATTACGTACACTGGTCTTAAAGCTCATGTTTAAGAAGTAGAAGGGACGTAAACATCGGAGGTAAAGCAAGTTAGTAAAGTTAGCCAGTTCCTAAAAACGTTTGTTATTTAACATTTATATATTATCCAAAAATCCGTAATATTATTCACCCGTAATGTATCACGCAATCTTTTATTATGCCAATGAAAGTCGTAGCAATGATATTGTATAATGTTACAAAAAATTATCTCTTTGAATGTTTCTTCTACTTAGGTGACGAACAAGTAGACAGTAGTGGGCCATTGTCTACTTGTTCATCTCCTTTATACTTTCTCTCCTCAAGCTTACCGAAGAAACTTTAGAAATCTCACCTAATATCTCGCTCTCCCTCGAGAGTAAAATTTAAAGACTTGTTTGAATTGTTGTACCAATCTAATTATGAATCAATCAATAGGTTATGTTTCTCCACTGAAATTCTTGATGTGGGAGCGCAAGAATTAAAAATACACTGTTTGCCTTTATGAATTGTAGGTTTTATGTGCACTGTTACAACTAAATTGGAAATTTTCTTTGTTACACAATGGCAATTATAAATTTAAAGTTTACTTTTCCTAAAGTCAGTACTATAATTTTGAAGTTGTGTGAAATAAAATTCCTTACTTTCAAGATATCAATCTTTTGCAGTTAAATTTGTTACAACGCCTACAGAGCACGCAAGATTTTCTCATACCTCCAGAAGTCTTGCCCTTTGTTATTGTTTCCCTTAAATCTTGGGTTTTGAACTTGATAGGTTTTGTGTGTGCCGTGAAAGTTAAAGCATAGTAGTGGCTTTTTACAAAAATATTTATTTTTTAATTTGTTAAACGATTTACTCCTGAGAATATTCGGGTTCACCAGTAATACTGCTTTCCAATATCAAATAATTGTAGAAGGGAAATAAAATGTAATTTGTTGTATTTTATTTAGACGGATCCTAGTAAAAACCCAAATTTAAAATTTAAACTCACAGCCGGAGTAAACGTGTTAGTCTTTCCGATTTCGTTCTTCAAATGACCTGTAAAAAAAGTACTAAAATCGAAACTTTTTGAGATCTGAGGAGATCTCCACGTCAAGTTGGGGAGCAACCTGGAAGGAGACCGTTGATCCTAGATGGACATACGCATGGACCAATCTGGAACATGAGAAACCCTCTCTAACAACAAAAAGAGAATAGCCCGAAAGGTAACAAGTACTCATAGACAGGTCCGACCAGATACTCTTAGAAAAGTTTGAATTTATTATTTCAGTCACTATATATATACAATTTCTGAATGGCAATCGATAGCTAATAGTTAGTACATTGATTTAAATACCTTTGCTAGTATAGACAAATTTGTAAAAAATAATAGCTTAGGAAATATTTTGTTACAAAATAATGAGTAGTGAAAGAGACTTAAAAACCCTAAAATATAAATCTATTTGAAATTTATTCAAACAAAATTAAAAATTTCAAAATAGGTATATAAATATAGTGAGAGGAGAGATGAGTTATAAACTAGCTTTTATGAGCTAATTATTGATTAGGTAAATATTTAAATTGTATTTAATACAGAAAAACTGTTACTAGTTGTGTTAAATAATAGAAATTTATAACAACTTATTTAGACAATAAATTAAAAATTTCACTACAGAAGCATATAGAGGTTTTTATTAAAAATAAAATTTTGAAAAAGATATTTCAATTTCAGGATGCAACATAATATTTTGCGTTAATTTACTGACAAAACGTATAAGTTTGTTCATATTTTATATAAGAATAACCTAATATTGGTAACTTTTTCCTAAATATTGTAAAAAGGTAATTGAAATGTCCTAAATGTTTGTTAAGAACAAACCATTTAGGCATGATAACAGTATCACAATATTTTCTTTATAATAGCTATTGCTGAAGGATGTGTTGTTTTAAGAAATGCTAGTAGTAAGTAGTTACTTATTTATTAAAATGATTTTTCATTTTATTGAAAGTATTTTATAATTGATTTTTTGGGCATAGAATACCAAACTTGTTTATCTTTATTATATGACATTTAAACGAACTATAAAAACCTTATAAATAAGTGAGAAGAATTATATCAGCTAATAAATGTTAAAAACAAAACATATTTTTGAGTTAAACATGCGAAAATATAGTTAGACGTACCACATATGACAAAGTAAAATTTCTTCAAATATTTAATCAAATTATTCAATAAAAACAGAAATAAGCGGTGATTTCTTTTAGTATGGGAGAAAGCCAACAAAGAATATAGATCTATGTTTCAATTAGTTTTAGATGTTTAAATCTAAATAGCAGCACATGGCTTCACATTTCCCTAAAGCTTCTAATACATATACAGCAACTATAAAATAAATGCAAGTGTATGAATTTACAGGTTCCAATATTCGGCTGGGATACCTGAAATGATGTGGCAGGAGGAATATTAGATGAAATACATCGTGTTAAAATCTTAATAGATATTCACTTTTATAATTTTGCATGCTTAATTAAAATTTTTACTCAAGTTATATCGCTTTAGTTTAATAATTCGTTATTTATATGTTCAATATTCCTCATTATTTAAATAAATTTTACTATTTTTCTTCCATTTTGTGCCCACGAGGTATTCTGACTGGTTTATTACTATAAAATACTCCTTCACTTCAAAGTTAGACTATTAGAATGATTGTTATAACTCTATGAAACAGTAATATCAGCTGTTCATATACAAGAATAACATGGTTATTCTTCCCGTAGATTAGTATAACATTACTTTGATAACCTATATGTACGACTAATAACAATTTCAATAACATTATTCGGAATATTCCATGATTATTCACTCTCTGAGCAAAGACATTATTCATCATTTTCTGTCACCACAACTACAAATTATCCAGCTGTTAGAGTAAATGAAATGCAAGATAATTGTATGAAATTTCGTGAAAAACGTTAGCGAAGATTAACATAAAATTGCTAAATTGATGTCCTAAAATGGTCGACATAAACACTAATGAAATAGTATTGTTACTAAGGAAATGTAGCTGTATCTCAGAATATCAAATTTTGCATTTTTCTTCGGTAAAGGTTTGCTATGACGTATGACCAATATATGTTTTAGCAAACCTAAGGTGCTATTTAATTCTACAAGCAGTTTTCATCATTAAAAATTTTGTCTACTGATATTTTTATTAAAATAATAATCATTTTCAAAGGTTTAAAATTTTAAAATTTGTAATAGAAAAAATTAAACCTTTAAAGTGGAAAACTCTGTTTAATAATTCCACCTGTAGTTTGCACTCATTTTAAAATAATACCCGTCTTAATGACATGTTTTTGAGTAACGTGTGATATTATGTTGAAGATATTTTAAACTGAATCATAATTCAAATACCAATTGTATTTTTATTAAATATACGTCGAAAGCTGTACTTTATTAGAAACAAAATATCAATAAAACCGGGAATCATATTGCAAGACAAGCAATAAATAAAAAAGCGATAGTGATAAATCGGAGTTCGCGCCCCTGGTGCCCATAAAATACTGCGTGGAAGATGATTCCATTATATATATAATGTTCCTTTCTAAACTTCTTGCGACCATGGGAGCTGTCCTCGTGCTCCAGTTTTCCAAGTTATAGACTACTTGCAAAACTTAATTATATGTATTTAAGGATACTGTACAATATTATGAATCTAAGTAAAAAAGGAATTAAGTTCCTATTGAAATATTTGTTAGAACTAATTGTAAAGTTAACAATTTCAGTATTAGAAAATTAATTTTCGAATGCAAACTAATTTACTGTACAGAGAGATGTTTCTGCTTACTCCTTTCATCGTATGAGATCAATCTATGGTGATTCTAGAGTCCAGCCTTTCGTTTTTTCGTTGTATAACTGCTTTAGATGTAGTAGAGCTTTTTACACATAATAAAAGCTTGGCCTTTCCAAAATATTGTAGTTTATACATACATACATATATATATATATATATATATATATATATATATATATATATATATATATATATATATATATTATAACATAATTTCCCTTGGGCTTTATCTATGTTATTTCAAGTTTGTTAATTTAATTGTTATAGATTAATTAATTTGTTTTAAAGTGTTGGGCGCCAGTTTACCTATTGTTCGACTGAAGTTCTAATTAAACATTTTGCTTATATTGTATAATTTTAAATTATGCTTCTTATTACTATGACCTACCTTTATTTTAATTATTTTGATTCCTTTTTCTTTATAAGATTTCAACCAAATTTCTTAATTAGAGTAGGCCTTACAAAGAAATACAAGACTTTTTAGTTATAACAATTGCTTTAATATTTTAGAACATTATTAATTCCTGTTGCCAGTTAAATACAAAGTATACATGTTAAATCTACATTTAATTACAAATTATTTCAGACTATAATGTCGAACCAAAATCTTATACGGTAAACAACCTGTTATTTATTTCATTCATTTTATTTATTATTATTTAAATTTGACCAGCTAATAAATTAAAGACTTTTGGGGCGTGTTTAGGTTCTTGCCTTATGAAATTACTTTTTCCTTTGAAATTTAGAGTTACTTTTATATTAGAAAAATTGTTTTATTGACCAGAAATTTATTTTTTTTAAATTAGTTTTTAATTAAAGTTTTTACTTAAGTGCAGTGACGTTCTTTCCTTTATCCCGTTAACCCTTGGTATTAGTTGGACGATTTTTTTTTTTTTTTATAACACTTCACTTCACCACATTTATCGATAATTAATTTACTTATATTTTTTTTTTTTAACAACTTCACACACTTTCTTTAGGAACATCCACACACGTCCATCTACTTTTTTGGTCGCAAGAAGACTGCCTCTCTTTTTCTGCACTTGAATTTGTTTACCGCGTATTTCCCCTTCTCGTTCATTTTCTACCCAATGAAAAACATCTATCTTGGCTTCCACCAATCAAATTTGAAATTCGTACGTTATACTTTTTTTTTAAACTATCCGTTATTTTTGAAAGTGTACGTGACACATCTGTCGTTCTCTCCCGTCCCTTTCAACTTTCTAAAACCTAACAAAAAACTCTACCCTAGTTCTCTAAGGGTTTTACAAATTGTTTATTGCCTTAAATATTTTTTTTTTTTAACTTTTTTTTTTTTTTTTTAAATGTATTCCTTTGTCGGCTTTTACTAAGTCAACTTTTGGAAGTATTGTTTACTGTTTAGTTTTTATTATTATTATTATTATTATTTTTTTTTTAATATTTATAAATTTAATATTATAATTTGTCCCCAACAAAAATTTTCTGTGATTATAAATCAAAACAATTCTATTATTTGCTTTTTTTTTTTTTAGATTTAAATGAATGAAAACTTTTTGTTTAAACCCTTTTTTAAATTTTTAAATAAATTAATCTAGACATATTTACTAACTTATTCTAATTTCTTAAAACACTAATGACATGAAACTCAAACTGCTACAACTCTATTGCTGTCACTAATCTACCCATAAAGTCCCTTTTCATTGTCTCTTACACAAAGGCTCTTTCTTAGCTACCTGTTTCTTATTGTCTCTTTCCGCAACAGAAACCTTTTTTTTCAAAGTCCTTCTACTGCTGACCCTCAACATTTCTGTCTCCTTAAATATTTACAACCTTACTTACACATGTCTATTTCTAAACAAAATATATAACAGTTTATTATAGTTAATAGTCTAACAGATTTTATTGGAGTTTATTTAATTCTAATCCACTATTTCTGATTTGATATATTTTTTTAAATTTCTAACATTAAATTTTCCTTTTACAACATGGTTTTCTAGAGTGGCAACTAGGTAGCTAGACTTCCCATATTTCTCAATTACCCTATATGGTCCCTTGAATAATTCTAAAAATTTCCCGTATATCCCCTTTTCCACATTAGATGTATTTAGCTTCCTGATCAACACTAAATCTCCTACTTCATATTCGGTTAACTGGTTTTCTTGATTAAACTTCTTGGCACAGTTTTCCCTTTTCTTTTTCATTCGTAAATAAATTTCGGCGGTGTCGACGATTTTTTCACTTTCTTTCTCTGGCAATTTTATAAATTCGTCCCATATTCTTTTCGGTTTTCTTCCAAATTGTGCTTCATGTGGAGTAACCCTAATTGTTTCTTGAAAGGTTTCGTTGATTATTGTTTGTACGTCCTCCAATAGTAATTCCCAATTTCTATGATTTTCTTTTAATAATATTCTGAAAAGTTGATTCAGTTGTCTCATGGTTCTCTCAGCTCTGTTACTTTGTGGATTCCTCACCGAAGTGTTTAGTGTTTTTATTTGAATTCGTCGGAGTTCCTCTTTCCATTTTCTTGCAGTAAATTGCGTTCCATTATCCGTGATAATAGCCTGCGGTTTTCCATATCTATTGCAGTAATCTTGCAATCTCCTTAGTGTAATAGTCGTTGTAGGTCTATTGACTTTATAAAGCTGTACGTATTTAGTGAATACGTCAATGATAACCAAAATATATTTTGCACCACTTTTTCCTTTTGGTAAAGGACCACAGTAATCCATAGATAACAATTCTCCTTTGTTTTTTGGTATGATACAATCCATTTCCCCAACTCTATGTCGTATGTCATGTTTGCATTTCTGGCATATTTCACATGATTTGACTATTTGTTCGATGTCCTTACTTAGATGATCCGCTGCGAAATCTTCTTTAAATGTTTGATAACTCTTGTTAATACCTAAATGGCCAAAGTGAGTATGTATTTCCGTGATTAGATTCCTTTTGATATTGTCTGGTATGTATAACTTGAAATGACCTTTATCTCGACGATATAACTTTCCTTCCCATAATTTGTAATGCTGGTGTAATTTGTCCGATGAATTCCTTAATTTATTAACTATAAGTTTTGTTTTATGGTCTTTGTCTTGAAATGTCTGTATATGTTTCAACATATCCAAAACTTTGTGGTCAAATTTATTACGTATTGTTGCAATTTGAATGAAATTACTGTCTTGATTTATTTCTATGTTGTCTTCACCAGGGTGTCTGCTTAATGCGTCGGCTACAATATTATCTTTTCCGTTGCAATGTTTTATTTCAAAGTTATACTCCTGTATAAGTAACATCCAGCGGGTCATACGAGCGTTTAACAGTTTACAGTTGTTAATGTATGATAGGGCCTTATTATCTGTAATCACCGTCAAAGGGTTCCCCAACACAAAACATCTGAATTTTTTGAGATTATGCACAATACTCAGAAGCTCCTTCTCTGTCGTACTGTAGTTCAGTTCAGCTCCTTTAAATGTTCTACTTGTGTACCCAATCACGGCAATACGTTCTTCTTCATCATATTGGAATAATTGTCCGCCTAAAGCATATCCACTCGCGTCACACTGCAGGTAATACCTTTATTTAGTATTGGATGTGCTAACATTACGCGGTCTAAAAATATCCTCTTTATTTGTATAAAGCTATCTTCTTGTTCTTTAGTCCATTTAAATCTACATCCCTTCTTCAACAGTTGTTGTAATGGTGCGGTAATTGATGCGCTGTCCTTTACAAATCGGTGATAGAAATTTATGAGCCCGAGAAATCCTTTTATTTGTCTCGAATTTCTAGGCCTTGGAAATTGGTTTATGGCTCTGACCTTTTCTTCACTTGGCTGAATTCCTTCCACTTTTAAAGTGTGTCCTAAATATTCAAGCTCCCTTCTACAAAACTGCGACTTATTGAAATTGACAGTTAAGTTTGCATCTTTAAAAATCTTAAAAATTATCTCTAGTTGTTCTAGGTGTTCATCGAATGATTTAGACAAACATAAAATGTCATCAACGTAAATAATCAAAAATTTCCTTGCTTCCTTTGTTAGTATGGAATCTAAACTCCTTGTAAGACTAGCTAGACTAGAGCTTAATCCAAATGGTACCGTTTTGAAACGATAACACAGTCCATTATGTAGGAATCCCGTAAAGTCCCTGCAGTTGGTTTTTAATGGGATTTGCCAAAAGCTACTGGTCAAATCGATAGAAGACATAACTTTATAACCACTACATTTTGTCAGTAGATCTTGAATCGGTAAGTTTCCTTCATAGTCTGGTAACGATCTCTTATTAATTTCTCTAGCATCTAAGCAGATCCTGACTGTGCCATCCTTTTTAAACACAGGTACTATTCTGTTTACGTATGGACTATTGGCTCTTTCTATAATATTTAATTTCAGCATCCTTTCTATTTCAGTGTTGACTGCCTCCCTAAATTTAATTGCCACAGGCCAACTATTTTGCTTGTATGGTCTCGTATCAGTTACGGTGAATTCATGCTCATAGGTAGTAATTAACCCTGGTTGCTCACTAAAAATTTGTTCATACTTATAGATAATCTCTATTAACTTCTTCGTTTGGTCGGGTTTTATATTCTCTAATTCCAACATTTTTTTTTCTATTATTCCTAATCTTTCCTCCTTATAGTTCATTATGACATTACAATCCAATTTTGTTTCTTCATTATTATAAAACTTAATTATTTTTTTTTCTTTCTTTAATCGATCACTACATTTGGCATTAAATTCGACTGTTCTCTCTACAAAATCGATAATAGTTTCATTTTTTATTAAAAAGTTTATGCCTAATATGCAAGTTTTAATCAGACCTGGCACAATTATGAAATGTGTTTCCACTTTATATTTCCCTATCCCTACAGTAGTTACTATTTGATTTTTTATAGCTTTAGACTTCTGACCCAACGCTCCCATAACTCTTATGTTTGACATTCTCCAATCTGACGAATTCTCTAACAGCTCTTTGTTCTTACTATAAAAATCTTCTGACATTACATTAAACTGACTTCCCGAATCTATCAAAGCAACAGTTTTAATATCCCCTAATCGGATTTCAAGTTCAGGGCAATTTTCTAATTCTAATGATGGTTCAACACAAACTTCGTCTTCATTTAAAATGTCTCGTATTTCTGCAATAAGTGTCCTACAGTTGGTTATTTTACTAGAGTTAGGTACCTGGCTAGGGTCAGCGTCCTCGTTTCATGCACTTGTAGAGGGCTTGGGTTGGTAATTTATGACATCACCCTTATGTTGTCTACCCTTGTCCAGCTGTTTACTCCGATAGTCGTTCTGACAATACCCTGTCTCCCGGCTATTTTCGTTATTCCTAAGGTCAGGTCGTTGCTCTCTTGACAAATTCCTGTCCCGAATGCCGTTCGCTTGTTTTTGTAGGTGCAGATAATGAAACTCTGTTACTAGGTCGACAAATTCGCCATTAGTTTTAATTCCCCTCGTCACCAGTGCAATCGCCATGTTAGGATCAAAATGTTTGGCTAGCTTACGTATAATTAGATCATCTGGAAGTCTCGGTTCGAGTCCTTTAAACCATAATAAATTTCGTTCTACATATTCTACCATGTTCAACTGCCCCCTGTAATTATATTTTCCAAACTCCAACTCATCCCGAACACGCCCCTGTATTAATTCACTCCAGAATTTTTGTTTAAATGCAAAGATAAAATCCCCGAACTGTTTAAAGCTTTCTGAATGTAATCTAAACCAATTGGCAGCTGGCCCGCGTAGATGTTGCATTATCCATTCTAAACCTGTTCCCTGGTAATACTTTTCATGTAACCCCATAAGCTCGTTAAGAAATGCCATAGGTATTCTTTCATCTCCCGAAAACATTATATTCGTGTTTATTGGTGTTATAAGATTATTATCTCTTCGGTTTTCTGTCGAATTTATTTGTTTTCTTATCTGTTCAATATTTTCGTCTAATTTTCTCAATTTTGGCTCTAATTCTCTGCTATTATCTGTTATTCTCTTGTCAATTGCCGTTTTCAAAGTTTCTAGGTAACCCGTTTGTCTGTTATATTGCTCTGCGCATGTTTCTTCAATCGTCACGATCTTTCCCTGCGTATTTTGAACTTCACGGTTTATGTTGTCTAATCGGCTATCAATTTTTTGTGCATACTCTTGGTGTAATCCTTGAGTATTTTGGCCTGATACTAATATTTTTTTATCTAGTGTGTCTAGCAAATTGTTTTCGGTTACCATTAACTTGTTATTAAGTGTTGCAATATCTCCCCTCCTGTCTTCCTCCAGTTTCCTTAATTTGTTGTCAAAATTCTCTCCCATTTTTGTGATTTCCTTATTCAAGTCTTCCCTATTCTTTTTTATATTGTCATTTATTTCTATTAATTTACTATCCATGTCTCTTTTATTTTGGACAATATTTTCATTTGTTTTACTCATGTTATCATCAAGATTCTTTAACTTTTTTAATATTTCCCTCAAAATATCATTGTCTCCTAGTGTTCCTACTGTGATCTCATTATTAGTCCCCATGCCTGTTGTGCTCTCTGTCCCCAAAACCCTTATCTCTTCATTCACATTTTCTGTTAGTCTCACCCCTTCTACGTCTCCGAACCCGTCTTCCGTATGCCTCATCTGTCCTACTTGTGTTTCTTGTGTATTTTGATGTTCCATTTTGAAATTTTTGTCGCGTATTCTTATACTGCGTCTAAGCGTGTAGCTATCTATTTGCCCTCTTACAATATTTTCCTTACTCATCAATTAATATAACAACTTACGCTAGACAATTCTTATTAATACAATAATACACTACTAGGTCTACTGGTCAATACATTTAAATTTGGATGCAATTTCAAAATAGCCCCACGTTCAGTAGCCAATTTATAACATAATTTCCCTTGGGCTTTATCTATGTTATTTCAAGTTTGTTAATTTAATTGTTATAGATTAATTAATTTGTTTTAAAGTGTTGGGCGCCAGTTTACCTATTGTTCGACTGAAGTTCTAATTAAACATTTTGCTTATATTGTATAATTTTAAATTATGCTTCTTATTACTATGACCTACCTTTATTTTAATTATTTTGATTCCTTTTTCTTTATAAGATTTCAACCAAATTTCTTAATTAGAGTAGGCCTTACAAAGAAATACAAGACTTTTTAGTTATAACAATTGCTTTAATATTTTAGAACATTATTAATTCCTGTTGCCAGTTAAATACAAAGTATACATGTTAAATCTACATTTAATTACAAATTATTTCAGACTATAATGTCGAACCAAAATCTTATACGGTAAACAACCTGTTATTTATTTCATTCATTTTATTTATTATTATTTAAATTTGACCAGCTAATAAATTAAAGACTTTTGGGGCGTGTTTAGGTTCTTGCCTTATGAAATTACTTTTTCCTTTGAAATTTAGAGTTACTTTTATATTAGAAAAATTGTTTTATTGACCAGAAATTTATTTTTTTAAAATTAGTTTTTAATTAAAGTTTTTACTTAAGTGCAGTGACGTTCTTTCCTTTATCCCGTTAACCCTTGGTATTAGTTGGACGATTTTTTTTTTTTTTTATAACACTTCACTTCACCACATTTATCGATAATTAATTTACTTATATTTTTTTTTTTAACAACTTCACACACTTTCTTTAGGAACATCCACACACGTCCATCTACTTTTTTGGTCGCAAGAAGACTGCCTCTCTTTTTCTGCACTTGAATTTGTTTACCGCGTATTTCCCCTTCTCGTTCATTTTCTACCCAATGAAAAACATCTATCTTGGCTTCCACCAATCAAATTTGAAATTCGTACGTTATACTTTTTTTTTAAACTATCCGTTATTTTTGAAAGTGTACGTGACACATCTGTCGTTCTCTCCCGTCCCTTTCAACTTTCTAAAACCTAACAAAAAACTCTACCCTAGTTCTCTAAGGGTTTTACAAATTGTTTATTGCCTTAAATATTTTTTTTTTTTAACTTTTTTTTTTTTTTTTTAAATGTATTCCTTTGTCGGCTTTTACTAAGTCAACTTTTGGAAGTATTGTTTACTGTTTAGTTTTTATTATTATTATTATTATTATTTTTTTTTTTTAATATTTATAAATTTAATATTATAATATATATATATATATATAAACAGCCAAGGATATTCAAATACAAGAATTATATATTAATTGTTGTTAATCAAATCTATTCTATCACAAAATGTACTAAAACTATCCGGAATAAATAATGCAATAATGTATGATAAACAACATTTGCTAATTAGAAAAAGCATTATTCTTTCCAAGTTTGTTACAATACTGCCAAATTTATATGTATACTGTATATATATATATATATATATATATATATATATATATATATATATATATATATATATATATATATTTTGCCATAAATAATTTATATACTTCTTTTCATTTATATATAAGCTTGAGAAGCCATATTTTTCTATTATAGGTGGGAAGAAATAACCATTGTAAACCTAATTTTGAGAGGCTTTCCAGGGCAACTAATAGAACCATTGTAAATTAGAACGTTAGGTTACTGAGAGCTTTTATTTTAAAATAATAAAATTCATTTGAATTCGTTGAAAAATGTAATCTCAGAACTAAATTAATGAGATAACAAACAACAAAATCAGGCTCACAGCTACTAAAATTTACCTTTGGAATACCTTTGGAAATTTACGGTCTAGCCAGGCAGACTCATTCTTTCGGCCGTGTTATCCTTTGGATCAACACTTACCTGTAGACAGCCGACACCGGTAAAATTTGAAACATGCAGATCTGACACGAGGCAGAACCTGTTCCGCTGGTGGCCAAATTCTGCTAGAGAACCAGTCATGACTTTTATTTTAAAAACCTAACTTACTGATATTTAATCCTTTGAGTCACTTCATCTCGGGGAATAAATATTTAAAGATATCACATAGGTAAATGGTCAGATTGTAGGATTATTTAAGAAATGTGTTTAGTGAAAAATAAATTTAACTTTTAGTTGTAAGTTAGTAAGAAACAATAATTTTTAATTATATAAATTACCAAATATTACAGAAAGTTTACTTCATATTTAATTACACATTAAACATATATTTTTTTTAAATTAAAAATTTAAATTTATACTTCTCATAATATTTATTAATTTATAATAAATTTATAATTTATTAATATTTATAATTTCCCAATATTTACTAATAATTTCAATATTTATCGTTAATTATTTTCTAACCTGTAATACATTTAACAACTCAAAAATCCAACCTGTATCGATTTATCATGAACAAAATATATAACAACCTCCAAATATACACAATAGTATTGTATTAATATTGTACAATATTAACCAAAAGTTTATTTTTGATTATTTTCTTTTTACGTATGTGATGCTATTTATCTTTACTACTGCTTTCAATTTTTTTATTTTTAATATTTATTTATATAATATTTTAAATTTATAATCTAATTTGACATTCATTTTCAAAAAATTAACTTTTAAAATATTTTTGTTTTATATTTACCTTTTATTTATATTTTTTAATAAATTATATTTGGTTGAAAAATATTTTCAATAATGTCGAAATTGTTATCTGGTGATACTACCATAAGTTAACCTACTTTTATACAATCTTTAATTTTTTTTATATCCTTCAAAGTTAAATTTTTAAAATTTTTACCCAAATTCTTTCTTATAAATTTATTTAATTTAAAATTTACCATACTGAATTAATTTCTATTGCTTATTTTTTGTCATGAAAATATCACATATAAAGAAAAATCTTTTTTAAAAAAACACATAACTCTCATGTAAAAGAAATATGAAATATTAACATTTCAAACACTAACAGACTTATAAATCTAAACATGTTCATATATGTCAATTGAAGAAATATTTTCGTATTGTTATACTTTCCAACTTATTTCCTTTATTAATTTCAGTTAAAGCCATTTTGAAAATTCATGTTTACTTTGCAAATGTCGCGTTATTTAAGTCATTAAAAGCTTTATAAAATCAATTTAAAATTTTTAACGTCTTTTAGACTACTTCTTATTTAATTAAAATTTACTTTCAAAATAAGAAAACATATGAATTTAAAATTTGACTTCCAAAAACTGTATTTCAAAATTTTTAAAAGTAAAATAAAATTATTTATTCAAAATTAAAAAAAAATAAGACAGCCTAAGACAGTGATAAGACAGTTTTGACTGTTAAATTTCACGGGAATCCTCTTGTTGAATCAGACTTCGGTCCAGTGTTAAGGTTTTGGATCCGGTCTGTCCTTGTTCGGGGGTCGTAACTCCCTCTCACTCTCTTTCTTCCTCGGCTCCTCGCTCTTACTTCGCGTTGGTACCTTTGGTTTGACCGCAAGGGATGTATTCTTTGTCTTGATATTTATGTTTCAATTAAAGTCTGTTGTTTAAAGTTTGTTATTCTCGCCTAGTTTTTCTAATAAATTTATAAAGTTTACTTTAATATTTTTTTTCTTTTAAACTTCATTTGACTTCTCATGATTCTTATTTCGGCGTTACACAACCACTTTACGCCTACTTACAATACATTTTAGTTAAAAATTTTTTTTTATAATTTAACATTTAAGTAACAATGAGTGGCACGTATTTTTTAAAATTTGGAGATTAGAAAGCGCTCTGAAAGCACATGTTAAATGTTCCGTTTTTTGGGGAATACCCCTAACAAAATTGCATTGTGTCCGAGAATCCGGTGAGAAGGGAGTTGAGTACTAAGAGCTGGAGAAGAAGTCTATCCTGGGAAGTAGAAGGTAGAGGAGATCAACGCTGGGAACCGAAGGTGTGTGGGAATCAAAATAATGAGGTCAAACTTCCGTCATCTTGGAAGCCAAATGATCGAGCCGGATCCGAACCAACGTTGAGGATCGACCATGCTACTACAAATTCGACATACGTACAATTAACTAACTATTGAATATAAACTTTTGTAAATTATAATGTAAAAGTCAAGAAAGGAAATTCATGAAATGAACGAAATAACTAAATTTAAAAAATACAAGTAAACCAGAGTAACCGCAGGCCTAGAAATAAATTCAATTATTATGTGTTAAGATAATGTTATACTTAAGACTAAACAAATGGTAATTTGTAAGAAGTTTTTTAGTATTGTTTTACCACTGAAATAAATCTAGGTGCCAATTCATCAATTTATACTTTAAAACATATCGTTTATTATTATTTTGTAGTATGATAAATTTTAGATTATTAATTGAACAATGAATTGTTTAGTTAGTTCTAGAAGTTCTGATAATTTTTCTGTAAGTTTATTCCGTTGAAAATACAGATTTTGAGCTTTAGATTTCAAAGATTTTTGTCGTTATCTTTGTTTTATGTCCATTTTAAATGACTGTTGATGATTAACTTAATGAATTTCACATAATTCGTTATTAGCTGGTAATGTTTCAACAATGTTTTGATATTTCTACCTAGTGCCATATTATTAGTAGCTAAGCCCTGGCAAGCTTATTTACTGGTGGGTAGCGGTATTATCAATAGCTAAGCCCTGGCAAGCTTATTTACTGGTGGGTAGCGGTATTATCAGTAGCTAAGCCCTGGCAAGCTTATTTACTGGTGGGTAGCGGTATTATTAGTAGCTAAGCCCTGGCAAGCTTATTTACTGGTGGGTAGCGGTATTATCAGTAGCTAAGCCCTGGCAAGCTTATTTACTGGTGGGTAGCGGTATTATTAGTAGCTAAGCCCTGGCAAGCTTATTTACTGGTGGGTAGCGGTATTATTAGTAGCTAAGCCCTGGCAAGCTTATTTACTGGTGGGGAGCGGTATTATTAGTAGCTAAGTCCTGGCAAGCTTATTTACTGGTGGGTAGCGGTATTATTAGTAGCTAAGCCCTGGCAAGCTTATTTACTGGTGGGTAGCGGTATTATCAGTAGGTAAGCCCTGGCAAGCTTATTTACTGGTGGGTAGCGGTATTATCAGTAGCTAAGCCCTGGCAAGCTTATTTACTGGTGGGTAGCGGTATTATCAGTAGCTAAGCCCTGGCAAGCTTATTTACTGGTGGGTAGCGGTATTATCAGTAGCTAAGCCCTGGCAAGCTTATTTACTGGTGGGTAGCGGTATTATCAGTAGCTAAGCCCTGGCAAGCTTATTTACTGGTGGGTAGCGGTATTATCAGTAGCTTAGCCCTGGCAAGCTCATTTACTGGTGGGTAGCGGTATTATCAGTAGCTAAGCCCTTGCAAGCTCATTTACTGGTGGGTAGCGGTATTATTAGTAGCTAAGCCCTGGTAAGCTTATTTATTGGTGGTTAGCGGTATTATTAGTAGCTAAGCCCTGGCAAGCTTATTTACTGGTGGGTAGCGGTATTATTAGTAGCTAAGCCCTGGCAAGCTTATTTACTGGTGGGTAGCGGTATTATTAGTAGGTAAG
Organism: Prosapia bicincta; assembly: GCA_036971475.1. Classification (NCBI taxonomy): domain Eukaryota; kingdom Metazoa; phylum Arthropoda; class Insecta; order Hemiptera; family Cercopidae; genus Prosapia; species Prosapia bicincta. The sequence goes on along the minus strand of JBAIZL010000004.1, from coordinate 239,842,638 downwards.
CCCTGGCAAGCTTATTTACTGGTCGGTAGCGGTATTATTTGTTTCGCTATTTAAGTTGTACTACAAATATTACAGTTTACAAAGTGTCTGTGGTAGTAATTGGAATAAAATACTATTAGAATTTTAATAAATAAACACGTATACACTGAACCGTGCATCTTGAAAAATAATACTCTTCATAGGCAACCATAATTGCAGCTGTTATTACTACAAACACAGATATTGGTAATGATTTAGTCAATCATATCTTTCAAACCTTTCTTTTAACTACAAAATAATGCAAATATCGCAGGATATTTGAATTTTGGGTTGTTTTATAGACACTTTTAGTGCTATGTAGGCTATTACCACGCATTTTTGTTGCAGTTTTCTTAACAAAGAATTAGTAGGCTATATCTTTTAATTTAAAGTCCTTCATACACGTGCTAAATACGTATTCTATAATATCTCGAGTTTTGCGCTATCAATCCAGTAATAAATGCACTAAAAAACTATCAAACCATACACTGCAAAATTAACTCAAATTATTTATTGGTTCTTGAGTTTGTGTCGAACTAACGCATACTGGAAATCTGTATGCTTTGAAAGATTTGTTCTATTTTTATTGTAAATATACGAAGTTTGCTGGTTTATATACAATATACGTATTCATTTGTATTTTCCTTGTTTTATCTAAAGAGATCATAAAGTATTAATAGTTTACATTGAATCATAACCTAACATTGTGCTAAGATTAGGAATAATAATTTAATTTGTTCTAAATCTAATAAAATAAATGAAGTTATTATTAATACTAAAAATAACACACACAAACACTCACATACTTATATATATATAAAGAACTAAGTCAAAATATAAATACAAGAATTAAAATTGAATTTACAATTCAAAGCTTTTCCTGATGATTCCTGATGATGTTGGTACTGTTAGCCAACGGAAAGCTTTGGATTGTAAATTAAATTATAATTCTTGTAATTGTATTTTGACATAGTTCTTTATTAATACACAAGAATACATATTACGATATATATATATATATATATATATATATATATATATATATATATATATATATACAGATGATTTATGAATTGATAGATAGGTAGGTGTTTAGATTTGAATCTAATATTTATCCATCGATAATATGAGATTGCCATATACATTTTCGCAATGAACAATTGCTAAGTTGTAGACCCTTGTAGTTTAGATCCTTGTATGGATAACTTTTCCGAGCCAGTATATACGAATTCCTTCATTGAATGTCAGCGTATCAGCTAATGAATATTACGTTTGGGGTTTATCCTTATAGTTCTGCATTTAAACTGTTTTATGTTCAAGAATACTGTTTTAGGATTTTCTACATATACATAAACTTTATTTACAATACTATAAAGATATTGGAAAGAACCCCAATACCACAAAAATAACCAAAAATAACAAATAAAACAAGTTACTTAAGATTAAACCCTTATGTACATTTCGATGACCATGAGACATCACTCTAGTTTGTGACTTCTTGTTTGCTGGAATGTAATTTTGTAATAAGAAACCTCTGATGATGATGACATGGTCATCGAAATGTACATAAGGGTTCAATCTTAAGTAAGTTATTTTATTTGTTATTTTTGATTTTTTTTGTGGTATTGGAGTTCTTTCCAATATTTTTATTGTAATATATTGTACCACTGTGCTCTTGATATTGTGTATCATGTACACTATTTACTTGTTTACTTTTAAATTCATAGATATGCTTTTATATATGTAAGGGCTTTATTTGCGGAATTATAAAAAGACAAATGTGGATAATATTGTCCTCCGAATATTGTGAATTAGGAAACCCTACTGTATTCTTAGATTTACATGTTTTAATTTTTCATTTTTAACCTTCTGACACCTTAATGCCTCGAATAAATCTTTTCAAAATTGTAGGTTTTCCCATTGATAAAATACCATTAGGATTTTTGAATATCCTGTTTGTTTTGCCATTTTTTGGCAATTTAGCTTATAACTGTGGTTAATGATTAGTAATGTAACTTTTGATATTTAATACTGATATAAACATAGAAAAACTCGTGAATAAAACATTGCAATCCGAAACTTTTAAAAGTAAAAATAAATGCGGTTGGTATTGCGATTCTGATATGCAGTTGACAAGGTTTACTTGAGGAGAGAACTTAAGATTTAAAGAGCCTAATGAATAATGTAGGGAGTTAAGATCTGTATTGATTATATCCTAACATCAGCCATGCCACTTGTGGGGCACTCACCGAAGATAATTCAAATTAGATCTTTAGACTTAGAGCTTAAATGCTAAAAGCCTAATAAGATGCAATATAACAATGATTAACTAATTTACCCAATAATAAAGATCTCCAATAGTAAACGGTAATTCGTATAGTTTAACTATCTTCAAATGGAAACGAAATCTATCTTATATTTTGTCTTAGTAAAAAGTCTCAATCTAACAAAAAGTGAAGTTATAAAACTGCACACATGGAATAACGATGTATATATTGCAACTGAAAACCTTAGGACTTGGAATATGTTGCATTCTTTTTTTTGTAAAACAATGATCTGCAGGAGATGAATGTCTAAATCATTATCAATTTCTGATTTTTTAGTAGGCCTATTTATAGCGGTAATATTATTGTCAAGAAGTATCACAAATAAATCTAATTTGAAGACTGAAATATTTCTAAAGAGAAGGGACCACGTAAAGATGGCCCTAATTATTCTTACATAGTCGGGCGTATGATATTACCCCCTTATGTTGATCGTTATTAAAATACCTTCTAAAAACCTTCGGGATTGTTTGGCAATGGGTTGCTGTTTAACTGACAAGAATGGGTAAACATACTGCAAACAAAACTCTTCTCTGCTATTTACATCTTTAGCTTTATATATATATATATATATATATATATATATATATATATATATATATATATATAATACGTTTTCTTGTTTAATAATTAAAAACAACATAGGTTATTCAAATACAATAATATTTATTAATTTATATCCAAAGCCTTTCGTTCGTAAACAGTAACAACAGAATGAAAATTACAATAATTATTATAATATATATATATTATATATATATATATATATATATATATATATATATATATACATGTATATTATAACATAGAAACAACCTCGTTTTAGATTCTCTTGCTACCTTAGGCAGATTTTTTTTGTTCTAAATTGATAGATAGAATATGCGTCTATTTATGAATTAGAAATAAAATCTCTTTGAAATAGTACTTTTTATATTTTCAAAGTTGGACATATTTTGTCTATTTCATCTACTTTTAGTGGTTGAGAATACCACAATGACAATATTTAATAAACACTTATATAAGCGCTTTAGCATACCGCTAAATGCGATAATATAGATGGTTCACCATAATAGTTGAAAACAATTAATATTCAAAACTACTCAAACCAGTAATTTACCTTTTATATAGGAGTTTAACAAGTGATCTATAATGTACAACTGTTCTAAATTTTTACGCAAAGGTTATAAAAATCACGGTTATTTGTACAATGTTGTTTGTTATATTTCTTTCTATGTTTTCTGAATATAAAATGAAAATATACCAACACGTTACTTTGCCAATATTTTATTTTGTTTTCCTGGAATTTACTTTAGAGCTTAATAAAAATTATTGCGTGTGCAAAGTTTAAAAGGTTTATTTTTCTAATTTAAGTAAGAAAAGAAATTACACTATATTTATATGTTATTAGTGATTTTTAAAATAAAAAACCTTGGTTTTTCAGAACAACATCGATTTTTCGTGTTACTTGAGGATTGGAAATCATGGTTAACCCTTTCGGCAAGATTGAGATGAAGGTAGAATAATAATATTAATATTATTATTAGAATAAATGGCTAAATAATACTTATTTACTTACTCCATTTTGAATTCGTGCCAATCCCTAGTCATAAGTCTAATTATTTTTTTCTAAATTATATTTTTGTTTTAACATTAGTATTTTTAAATCACAGATTTAAATTGTATTAGCTAGAAGCTCAGAAACAAAGCTAGTATAAAGTTACACTCTTGAATGTAGTAGAGACTGAAAAGCACCTTTTATTCACACACACACACACTGCAGCGGAGCGCGCACCGCGCCGCCCGCGGGTCGTCCCGCTCCGCACAGGCCACAGCGCAGCCTCCTCCACCCTTACCCACCGCAAGCTCAGAATTCTGACAGGGCCTATCCTAGCCAAACTAGGATACTGTGCAATGAACCGCCAAAATCTGCCAGAGAACAGGTCACTGAACTTTATTATAAAAAACCTAACTTGCTGAAATTTAACCCTTTGGGTACGTATTTCCCGGGGGAATGAGTTCTTTGAAGGCATCTTTTTGGCGAAATGACCCTTTGGTTTTAGGAGTGGGTACGAAATCTGTTTTAAATAAAAACACTATTGTTTTGTTGGCAAGTTAGTAAAAATTACATTTCTATTTTACCAATAATTTTGAAAATACAGGACTTTTTGCAATTTTCTTATTTTAACTAGCTCTTTAAAATATTAACAATTCATTTCTGTTTAGTATTACTTTATCTCTTCTTTTCTATTCTAAAATATACATATTACAATGTCAGTGGTAACTCTTTACTCAGTTGGCCCTTTCTTTTACCCCTTCTATACAAAATTTAAGTAAACTTCTTACTGAATTTATATTAACACCAAAAGTTATAAGAAAAATAATGTTTAGTTATATTAACTGAAAAGTGTAATTTAATTATGTTTATTTAACCATTCAGTATTCAAAATCAAATTTGTTTAATTTTATAAATAAAACTGTCTTTATCTTTGACAATAACTTTTTCAAACCCTTTGAAATAAACAATCATTTTATGTGATTTTGAAAATATTGAATATTTGATTTTAAACTCTTGTACATAAAACTAGAATGGACAATGGAACTTTTTAGAACTTGACTTCATAAACAAATAACTTTAGCCCTTTTATTTTAAAAACTGATCCTTTGAATAACATAAGTGATATCAATAAACAATTTTATCCCATTTAAAAAACCATTAAACGATTTGAAAAACATAAGTTATATCAACTAACAGTGTTTTATACTTCTACAACTAATTAAAGAAACATATTATATCTTAACTTGAAATTCTTAGCCTAACAATTGATTTACTAGACCCACTTAATCTTGGCTGAATATTAACTTTTTATTTTTATGGTCAACTTTAAATCAAAGAAATTGTTTCACATTTTAGTTTTGTCCCCTTTTTTCTATTTCACTACCCTTTTATTTTAATTCCAATTATTTTTGTATACGCTAAACCCCTTTATATTTTAATTAATTCTGATTTATAAATGCTAATTAATTTTTCATTACTTAATTTTAATTTATTCCCATTAATTAATTTTAACCCTTTCTCATTAATTAATTTTAATTGCTTATTATTAATTAATTCTAATTAATTAACTTTAACTCTTTCTCATTTAATAATTTTACTTGATTATCATTAAATAATTTTAAATATTTAATGTTGGTCTAAAATACTAAAATAAAAGAAACCTTTTCTGTTGAATCATCTGTCTTATTTGACTTCTTTTGCTCCAAGCTCATAAAAAAATCTCTTAACACCTGTTTACATTTTATTCATTTATCGCTAATTTTTTATTTTTAAAAAGCCTTTAATTTCTAACATTTACTTAATTAATTTCTTTCCAAAACAATTAATAACTCTCTCTATTTCAAAAAAATTCCAATTTACTAACAATTTAATTCTATTTCATATTTATAAACTTGTTTGGAGGACTCCTCCATTTTGTGGTGGGAATTTCCCCCACTAACCTCTACCCCTACTAGTTCATGAATTAAACAAAACCATTGTTTGAAATTCTTTAACTCCAAAAACAAATTTTATTTGAAATTGAATTATTTAAAATGTCAACTTTCCCCAAAAATTGTTCCATATAGATTTTTTAATTAAATGAAAACGAGAGAAATTAACCTGACCTTAATCGCAGGGTAACTCCTAAATCCTGGTAGATTTTTCTTTTTCTCTCTCGAGATCGATTGTTTCTTGGGTGGCTATCTTGGTATGCGAGTGTCACCAATCTTGACTGTTGGCGTCCCTGCTGCGAATTCCTTTGTCTACCCTTCCAGTACGTCTCTTCGGATGTGACGTAGTAGAATTATATACCCCGATTTTGAAAGTTATAAAATTTTGCTCTCCCTCTTTCAGATCTTAAGTTCTTATTGTTCAATTATTTATTTAATTATTTATTTTTCACTGTTCATATATAAAAGGTTGATTTAAAAATTGACATTTAATTAAATTTGGATTTCATCACTGTTCACTGTTTTATGTAAATTTTGAAGCACTGTTCTTTATAAATTACTTTACTGACTCTAATAATTTTTCATATTGTTCACCTCTAACACACACAAACTTCTTAAGAACGCCGCCACATTGATGTTAAACTTTGGAGACCACTTTTGGAGAAGTTACCTCCTCCAAAAGGGTTCCAAACCACACGCGACTACATTTTAGCAACGACCAGTCTCACTTTTAGCCCCTCATATTGGTGTTTTAATAATCGAACTACAAACTTACACACAAAGATTTGTAACCCGGAGCTACGGGATCCCACGTCCTCCACCTTTGAAGTCTCAAATAACGCTGTCTATTTTAACCCTGCTGGGCCTTCTCGTTCCCACGAGACGTATCGTACCAAGTTTTGTCAACCAATGGGGTGGCTTCGTATCTACGTCACGATATCATGCAACTTTTTACCTCTGCTGGGCTTCCGCTTTCGCACACAAAGCAGGCTTACTCAAAAATGATCAAAATATTGTCTGTTTCTTTAATTTGGGTTTAACTCTTCTATATATATATGTTTGTGTATTTGTGTGTGCCTGTGTGTGTGTGTGTGTGTTTGTGTGTGTGTGTGTGTGTGTGTGTGTGTGTGTGTGTGTGTGTGTGTGTGTGTGTGTGTTGCAACGGACAGAATTGGAATTAGCAAATACCGTCGCAATATTATTAAAATTTCGTAATGTAAAAATGTGAAAGAAATGCCATTAGAAGGGATAAGTTGTTTTGTATATTTTTAAAAAACAAGTATATTACATGTAAATGAAAGAAAACCTCAAAATACTGTTACAGCCACCATCGACATTCGAGGTGACGCGGCTTGTCGAAAGGAAAAGGAGATGCCCTGTACCAAATTTCGCGAAAACGCCAAATAGAAGAGTTAAACCCAAATTAAAGAAACAGACAATATTTTGATCATTTTTGAGTAAGGCTGCTTTTTGTGCGAAAGCGGAAGCCCAGCAGAGGTAAAAGGTCGCATGATATCGTGATGTAGATACGAAGCCACCCCATTGGTTGACAAAACTTGGTACGATACGTCTCGTGGGAACGAGAAGGCCCAGCAGGGTTAAAATAGACAGCGTTATTTGAGACTTCAAAGGTGGAGGACGTGGGATCCGGTAGCTCCGGGTTACAAATCTTTGTGTGTAAGTTTGTAGTTCGATTATTAAAACACCAATATGAGGGGCTAAAAGTGAGACTGGTCGTTGCTAAAATGTAGTCGCGTGTGGTTTGGAACCCTTTTGGAGGAGGTAACTTCTCCAAAAGTGGTCTCCAAAGTTTAACATCAATGTGGCGGCGTTCTTAAGAAGTTTGTGTGTGTTAGAGGTGAACAATATGAAAAATTATTAGAGTCAGTAAAGTAATTTATAAAGAACAGTGCTTCAAAATTTATATAAAACAGTGAACAGTGTAGACATGCAAATTTAATTAAATGTCAATTTTTAAATCAACCTTTTATATATGAACAGTGAAAAATAAATAATTAAATAAATAATTGAACAATAAGAACTTAAGATCTGAAAGAGGGAGAGCAAAATGTAGTACTGGAAACACTCTTTATTTCATATCAATAAATGAAATAGCTAGTAAAATATTTTTGAAATTTCTACTTAACATCTGAATAGAGAAAATACATTAAATCTTTTGCAGGCCAACTGGGGTTATATTTACTGACACTTACGCATTCTTGAATTTTGTAGTCCATTACGTTCGGTGAAACTTAATTAATCACTTTTACATTTGTTTATGACCATCCGAACATTGTGTTTTGTAAATTTTTAAAAACTAAAGTTTTTACAAATTTATAAAGTTTAAAGTTTGGATGGTCATAAACTAATGTAAAAGTGATTAATAAAATTACAATTGAACTCACTCAAACCATCGCGCTCGCGGCCACACATAAACATTCATGAATAACTGTTTTTATTCTAAATATCACTTATCCTAATCATACCATAAATTCATTAAACAATGATTCATTAATAATCGAGGATACAACAATGAAGTAATTGCCTTCGGTCTCTATTATTGTATTAATAATTCTGAATTCTAGAGGTCTGCAGCACTTAAAAAGATTGCTCCCAAATCTGGACGTGTTCCTGTACGTAATTGACTTTTCGAAACAAAAGTTATTGTTACACTCGCCTCCAAGTGTAAAGTTATTGTCTAATAACAACTTAACCATGAATCCAACATAAATTTCTTTAAGTCGAAATCATAAGTAAACTCTAAAATAAAAGGTAAATGGCTTTTCTACCTGAATCTCGCTAGAGAAAAAATAAGTTTTTATTTAATTTGTTGAAAAACACGATTTTTTCTACATAGTATCTTTATAAACCTTATTCGAAAAAGGATGTAGAGATATTAAACATATTTCAAATTGGTTTTATATCATGAATGGCTTAAGAGATATTCATGTTTATCGGTTATTGCCAAAAACATATTTTTGTGTGTAAACATGAACAAATAGGAGACGAATTATAATACCAAACAATTTCAACACCTCGTGAAACTAGGCTGAGTTCTTAATAAATGAAAGTAAAAAATGAAATATTAATAAAAAATTACAATAATTCATATATTTTCTTGATAAAATTAAAATAACCTACGTTAAATCAAAGCTAGATATTATACATTTTGAACTGCAATCTCTGGGTAGTGAATTGTATTAATTTGAGTAGTAACTCAAGTTATACATAGTCATTATATAACCTTTTAATGCAGATTTGTGTACACAGGTTTTACTTTTGATCAATATGTAACACAATTAATATGTATATATATATATATATATATATATATATATATATATAGATTTTTTGGACTAGGAGACTGACAGACTTACCTTGGTAAGAGTCCACACTGTAGTCTTGAAATAGAAACACATAAAAGCACTTAAACCCGATCCACAGCAAATTTGATACAAGCAACCTCCCAACTTGAAAAACATCCTAGTACATCCTAAACTACCAGACCCTGATGCAGAGAAACCACACAAACTTCCTCATGGCTCCTTCCCATGCAATAGACCTAGATGCAAGACGTGCCCAATACACCCCTCAGCAAATAGTTTCAACAGCCAAACAACAAAAATGGTCTTCAAAATACAGGGTCATCATAATTGTACATCGAAAAATGTCATATACCAGCTACAATGTAAACTTTGCTCAGCACAGTACATAGGCCTGACCGCGGATGGTTTGAATATCAGAATGAATGGCCACAGACATGATGTTAAAATTATGAATATGGATAGACCAACAGCTCAAAATGCTGCGAGTCACAACATCACAACTTTTGATGACTGCTATACCACAAAAATAATTAAATCACTCCCCCCTGATTGCAATCCCTCAGAACTGAGAAGGTGGGAACTATCATACCAGTGGTATACCAAATCCAGAGAATCCCCTAACCTCAACATCAGATAAACCCATTAATTTTTTTTTTTTTTTTTTTTCCTAATAGCCTTATCTCTTTTCCCCTGACAGACTTATATAAACTATAATCACTCATATGCTCATGGAAACAATATATATATATATATATCTTTAATCTGTGCATCTGTGACATCTGATTTCTACTCTACACAATCTGTGATTACAACTTGTATTTATTTCATTCTCTCATATTTCTTTTTGTGTTTTCTCTTCGATTGACAAAGACCACTGTGTGGTTGAAATATATCACGGTTTAAGTGCTTTTATGTGTTTCTATTTCAAGACTACAGTGCGGACTCTTACCAAGGTAAGTCTGTCAGTCTCCTAGTCCAAAAAATCTAAATAATCTTTACCAACCAAAACTAACCTAAAAAAAAATATATATATATATATATATATATATAAATAAATATACACATATATAGTAAATTAATAAATACAATTAATAATAATAATAAAATTAACAATATTTTTGATAAAACGGTGTTTATAAATTATGTTGTGACTACTGTAATAAAGATTATAAAGGGCAAACTAAGAAAAAAACTTAAAGATAGATATAAAGAACGTTTCACTGCACACAAAAAACCAGAAAGGTATAAATTAAATTTTGCTATTCATTGTATTAATAATAATCACATATTTCCTAATATAGATAATATGATACTTGTAAAAGAAATATACAAAGGCCTATAAATAATATTTATGAGACTTTAGAAATACATAAATATAATACTAATAATGAGTTGATAAATAGAAAAATACTGGTAAAATCTAAATTTGATACTATATTCAGTGTTTTAATGTTGGGGCAGGAAGTAATAGTTTGACAACATTGTAATAGATTTGGCAACGCTGTTTTTTTTATCTAGTTTGCACATGTATGTTTGGTTTTAATTCTTTAGTATTCCTGAGGATGTTGGTACTGTTTGCCAACGAAAAGCTTTGAATTGTACATTCAATAAATTTGTGTAGTATTTGTATTTGTCTTATTTCTTTATTAATACACAAGAATACATATTATAGTATGTATTATATATATATATATATATATATATATATATATATATATATATATACATATCTTCAAATATAGCAAACGATTTATATATTTAAATATTTAAAAGAGAATGATGAGGCTTTGTATCAAATAGAGGTGATTACTATCCAGTTATATTCATAAGTTCTTACAGGGATTCACTTTAAGAGCACACACACACACACACACACAAACACACACACACACATATATATATATATATATATATATATTCAATTGTAGCAAAAGATTTATATATTAAAATATTTAAAAGAGAATGATGAGGCTTTGTATCAAACAGAGTTGTTTACTATCCAGGTATATTAATAGGTTCTTACAGGGATCCACTTTAAAACACACACACACACACACACACATATATATATATATATATATATATATATATATATATATATATATATATATATATATAATAAAATATTTTTTTTTTTAGCTTTATCTTGTCACATGCTTTACGGTGTTTGCACAATAATTACAAAAGTTAGACTTTTTAATCAATGCCTTTAAATGTCTCATAAGATAAATTTAATAAGGCCATGTAATCACCACTATAAATAGATTACGCCAGTATGCATTGTTGAAAGGAAAAGCAATTTTCAACTCAAGAAACGATAAAAACACCATATCATATAATCAAGAAATTCATCATTATGGAGAGTTGCTCACAGATCATAAATAACCAGAAAATAACTCTACCGACAGCAAATAGACTACAATGTATATTTGGCATGTAGTGATGAAGTCCACGGAAGTTTTTAGCAATGTCAAAAAGGTGTAGGTTTATATATTGAAAACACAGAAAAGCACGATATTTTATTTACAGCACGATAACTATATACACATACAAATATATATTTTTCACAAACTAAAAGAAGTTGAAAAAAACAATACATAAATAGTATTAACGTTGACTAAAGCAAGCAATTTCAAGAATACCAAATGTTCTCTATTATCAAAGAAATAAACGTTTAAATGTAGGAACTGTAAGCAGTAAAGTGAACCATAATCCCCTCACCACATAGTCCGCCATCGGCAGACCACAGTATACAGGATTTCCGTGATAGATTGTTCTGATTGTGATAATGAAATTATAATGAATATTTCATGTTAAATTCTCTCTGTAATGATTTCATTGCATTAAAGACGCCGTTGCTCGAAAATTATCATTGCAATCAGTCTCCAAAAAGCATTTTTTTAATGTTTGGAATTGTTTATTCTTAGAGATATTCATGAAATGATATTTTAAATAAACTCTTAATCAAAGTCCGTACATTTTTTTAAATTGCTCTTTAAAAACCTGTGAAAATTGAAAATCAACATGGTTTGGAGTAGCCATAAAGTCCGTAAAATGCTAATACTGAAAACAATATTTGAAAATTATAATACTTTACAGAATATTAAATGCGACAAATGTATATATATATATATATATATATATATATATATATATATATACACATATATATATATATATATATATTTATATATATATATATATATATATATATATATATAATAAATTTAAAATATTTCAAAAACAAAAATACTTTTAATGAATATATTTATTCAAAGCTATTCGCCGATAAAATAGTACCAGCTTCTTCAGGAAAATAATTATGTAATAAAACATTTTTACAAAATTAAATCATATGTGCTACAAACGACCATATGTTTATAAGTATTGCAATTTATTTATTTTTTTCTATAACATCAATGACCTTATAAATAGTTTAGTGCCTTCATCTCACTTGAATTTGTTCATCAATTAATTTGTCTTTAACTTTATGTTTATAAATTTCCAATGTTTCAAATATATTCATTTTTAATCCTTTATTTAATTCTTTTATTAATTTCATATTTTCTATTTCAGGTAACTCGTGTCTATTACTAATACAATGTGTAGCTAAATTTGATTTGTATATGTTTGGTTTGATATAAGCGTTTAAATGTTCTTTGTATCTTTCTTTTAATTTCTTTTTTGTTTGTCCTACATATAATGTATTACAAGTTTGACATTTTATATTATATACTCCATTTCTTTCGTGCTTATTATTTTGATTTTTGTTATTGTTTATTAAATTTTTAATTTTATTATCTGTTGGGTATATCCTTTCCTATTTCCTCATTTTTCCTCAAATACAACATTGTGAGTGAGAAACAGTTATTTCTATTATAATTCAATTTTATCTACATTTTTACTACGATTGGAGCGCTGTCTCTACTCATCTTGCGGCCGAACGTAGTACTACAACAGTTATAGTTGTGACAGACAACCGTCTACAAATAAGTGAACTTTCCCACTAACTCTCTTAGATTTCATAGCTAACCTTGCCTTAGCATCCTACATTCTATTTTGGGGAACATTAGCGTCAAATACTATTATTTCGTTAATATAATTATAGAAACAGTTTGTCAGTAACTTTTACTTAATTATTGCACAAACATTTTCGTCCTCCCCGGCCGGATAAACCTGTCCGTGAGTGTTTTTAAAGGTGTTCAAGTTTTGAAATGTGTTTATAATCTGTTGAAATACTGCTTCAAAATATATTTGAATATATAAAATTTATATGTTTTTTTGATTTCTTAAGTTATATAGTGCTACATTAAGTTATAAAACTGTACATTATAAAGCTTAATACAATCCACTTTAGGTTAGTTAATAATCTAATCTTTGCAATGTTTGTTTAGGCGAAAGCCGCATTCTATTATAGCAAAACTTAGGCCTATTCGCTTTAAATGTTCAAGTCTACTTAGTGAATTATTTAAAGAAAACTATAATATTTTCTATGCTGTAAATTGTATATAACTATGAATAAACTAGAAAATCATTTAAAATACTAATAGCTAGGGGAGAAAAGCTATATCGCCGTATCCAAATTCTGTATGATCTTTCTAAAGAAATCTCAGATCTAACTAAGTTAGAACAATTTAAAGCTAGATATAATAATATAGGCGACTCATATACACAATTTGAAGCCGTTCAAGAGGAAATAATAGCAATGTCATTACAAATTGATCCCGAAAAACAATACGAAACCGTTCAAACAGTCGAAGTCTTTGACGTGTTGTATTTTAAAATACAAGTAGTCTATAATAGAATTAGTTCTGTGGAACAATCCTCTGTTGACAGTAGGAGTAAGGATAAAACTTTTAGTAGGCCTCGTTTACCAGAAATTGCCTTGCCAAAGTTTGACGGATCTTACAATGAATGGACACCATTTTACGATAATTTTCGCGTTCTCACACATGAAAATACGTAACTCAGTAACATTGAAAAGTTTCACTATTTACTCTCTGCACTTTCTGGTTCTGCGTTGAGCATTGCTCACAGCCTTCCTATATCAGAGAAGAATTATTGTATTGTTTGGAAATCCTTAGTAGACAAATAACAAAACAAGCGTGTGCTAGGAATATCCTTATTAAACACACTCTTTAGTTGTACTCCACAGCATAATGAGTCAGCTTCGACTTTAAATTATTTTTTAAGAAGGTTTTATGAACCGGTTATTGCACTTAAGGCACTGGGTATTCCGGACCTTGCTGATTTTTTGTTTATGTATATTGCTTTGAGAAATTTACCAATTGCTACATGCAAGCAGTTTGAATTACAGAACATTGATTCCGAAATACCTAAGTTTGATGATTTAGTAAAATTCTTACAAAACCGTGCACATATATTAGAAATATCTCAAGATAACGATCTACACCCAGCTCATAAGCAAGTTATTAGACACCCTGCTCTGAAAACTGTTACATCTTCAAAGCGATGGTCTGCTGTTAAAAATCTTATTCCATTTTCAAATAGAGTCTTGGTCACTTCCTCTACTGATGCATCTAAACTTTGTCCATGCTGTAAACTACTTCATAATATATTCAAATGTAATGAATCCCAACGTATGAGAGTAGATATGACCCCACTTGGGCAAAAACTACCCCTAACTGGCCTGTACGTCACCGAGGACTATAGGGGTAGTTTTGGATGATGGATGAGGTCGATGCGGCCTTGATCCTAGCCCTAGGGGGTGGCTTTGATCACGTTTAGAGGGGTGGGGGGTAGTTTTTCGAACAAAATATATTTCAACCCAATAACCTAAGCTAGCCAAATTTCATCTAACCCAACCATCCCCTAGGTGTGGGGTGTCTTCAGCTACGTTCAGGACCTTCCCCGGGGGTAGCTCCGGGGGTAGATTCGGGGTGGGGGTAGTTTTCGAAAAAAGGTTGGAAAAATGTGTCTCGATTGATAGGGTGAGTTTAGAGTGCATTATCGCTATAATTTGGGGTTGTTTCACCTGCGGGTAGTTTTTAAATAATATATGAAATTGCCAAAAATTGATCGGCTGGATCAAATGACCGTATGGGATATGTTTAGAGTCCAGTATGGACTGCTGCGGGGGCTGGTTCACCAGGGGTTGTTTTCAGATTGCCAAAAAATGATCGGGGTCCTGGGTAAAAATCACCCAGGAGTCGTGCTCGAGGTAAAGCCGCCCAACAGCTAGGCCTTAGGTAAATCTACACATGTGGGACAGCCTGGCTAATGACCAACATATAGTATTCGATGCATAGCAGGGCTAACGGCTAACTAATGGTTAGCGTGACTAAGGGTTAACACATAATATCCGATGCATAGCCTGACTAGGGCTAACACATAGTATCCGAATCATAGCTTGACTAGGGTTTAACACATCGTATCCTAAGAGAAGTTTGAATACAAGTTAACACATAATATCCAATGCATAGCTTGACTACACATAGTAGCCGATGAGTAGAACGACTACAAGTTAACACATAGTAGCCGGTGTGTAGCCCTACTAATCGTTAACACATAATATCCAATGCATGGCTTGACTATGGTTTAACACAAAGTATCCGTTGAGTAGGTTGAATACAAACTAACACATAGTATCCAATGCATAGTTTGGCTAATGGTTATCACATAGTATCTGATACATAGCTAGGCTAATGGTTAACATATAGTAGCCCATGCAAATCATGACCTGGGCTAACACATAATGTCCGATGCATAGATAGACTAGGGGATATCACACAGTATCCGATGAGTAGATTGACTACAAGTTAACACATAATTACCAATGCATAGCTTGGCGAAAGTTTAACACATTGTATCCGATGAGTAGCTTGACTACAAGTAACACAAAAAATCCAATGCATAGCCTGACTATGGATTAACACATCGTATCCGATGAGATGTTTGGGTACAAGTTAACACAAAATATCCAATGCATAGCCTGACTATGGATTAGCACATCGTATCCGATGAGAGGTTTGGTTACAAGGTAACACATAATATCCAATCCACAGCTTGGCTAATGATCACCATATACTACCCGATGTATAGCTTGACTAATGGGTTAACACATAGTATCTGATGAATAGGTTGACTACAAGTTAACATATAGTAGCCGATGTATAGCCCTATTAGGGGTAACACATAGTATCCGGTGCATAGATTGACTAACGGTTAACACATGGTATCCAAAGCATAACTTGACTAGGGGTTAACAAATAATATCCGATGCATAGCTTGACTACAAGGTAGCACATAATATCCGATGCGTAGCTTAGCTAATGGTTAACACATAGTCTCTGAGGCATAGCTATTCTAATGTGTAACACATAGTATCCGATACATAGATTGACTAGGGCTATCACATAGATTGACTATGGGTTATCACATAGTAGCCGATGGGAGGCTTGAATACAAGTTAACACATAATATCCAATGCATAGATTGGGATATATATATATATATATAGTTAGCCTACATTTTGTTTTATGTATGTAAACCCACATACTATGCTAAGCCGGTTACCCGTCAGGTACTAGACACGGATCTATGGTAATGCATGAGTAACCCTAAGTGTAACCCACACCCTGACAACAGATACCTAGCATGACCATAGCCTACATTGCCTGGCAACAGATACCTAACCTGACCATAGCCTACATAGCTAGACAACCGATACATAGCTAGACAATAGATTCCTAGCCTGACAACAGATATCTAACCCGGAATCAAATACATAGCCCGACAACCGATACATAGCCTGACAACAGAGCTAGATCAAATGACCAACGTTTCAACCAAACAACATTACGTTAAGTTTAACCGACCAACATACACGAAGCTCAAACGAACAACTTTGACACCAAGCTCAAATAGGCTACGACTGGTGAAGGCTAGATCAACGTTTCAACTAATCAAAGTTGAAAAACGTACGCTAATCAACCAACATCTACACCCAGGTCAAATGGGCTATGCCGGCTATGGTTAGTGAAGGCACTGGCCTTAGACATAATTATAGCTACCAACGCATACCAAAATAGCTATGCATAAACCATCAAGGCCTTTATGATTTGGGCTTTACATATATTGTTTAGGTATGTTGTATCGGTTACAACATAATAGAAATACCTCAATCAAATCTTAGGTAAAGCTACCTTGAAGTCAGCCCTTAGGTAAAGTCATCTTGGAGTCAGGTCGTAGGTAAAGCCAGCCTGGAGTTGGACCTTAGGTAAATACACCCTGGAGAAAGGCCTTAGGTAAAGCCACTCTGGAGAAAGGCCTTAGGTAAAACCATCCCGAAGTCAGGCCTTAGATAAAGCTACCTTGGAGTCAGGCCTTATTTGAAGCCTCTTTGGAGCTAGACTTTAGGTAAAACTTCCTTAGGGCCAGCCCTAGGTAAAGCAACCCCGGAGTCAGGCCATAGGTAAAGCCAGCCTGGAGTCAGGTTTTAGGTAAAGTCACCCGAGGTAAGGTCTTAGGTAAAGCTACTTTGGAGTTACCCCTAGGTAAAACAACCCATTAGTCAAGCCATAGGTAAAGCCAGCTTGGAGTGGTTAGCAATCAATGCATACCCAATCTCAATAGTACACATCCTGTATTACACCATTATGTGCGTTACCCTACATCCTGTATTAAGCCAATAAGCGTCTAAACCTACATTCCTCCTGTATTAAGCCACGTTACCCCTACATAGGCCTACACCCTGTATTAGGTCAATATGCACGGTACCCTACATTAGCCTACAGATTGTGTTAAGCCAATATGCACGTAAACCTGTATTAAGTATATATGGGTGTTAACCTCCATAGTCCTACATATTGTGTTAGGTCGATATACCTGTAAATCTACACACATCCTGTATTAACCCAATATGCATGATACGGTGCATAGGCCTATAAGTCAATATGCAATGTAGTTATTATTATAAGTTTCATTACAGGTGTAGAAAAGTTCACACACAGAGCTCGACAAATAAATGCTTGTTTAAAACCTATACATTAATACTGTTACGACCGCGATAGCGCACTCTGGACACATCAACATAACCGCAGCAAATGACGTCAAACAAAATGTCGGACAAGATGGCGTCCGGACCATCGGCAGGTCATCTGTATAGGATTAACTGTTGCCTGCCACCTATATTTACTTTAACATTAGTCCATCTGCAGGGCAGAGCCATCGGGCAGTTACATACTTGTGCCTATGATCATGTTCTGACGTTAGTCATGAGTTTCTCACTACAACAAATTTTTAATAAAATTCATCTTTTGCCCCTAGATGTAGTATCATCTCTTTCCATCTACAAGTTAATTCAAGGTCAAGGTTATACAGTAAAGACTTAGGCCAGTTACATACCTGTGCCTATGACCATGATCAGACGTTATTCATGTGGTTCTCATTTCAAACAAGATTATCGCATCTGCCCATCTACAGGACATACAATGATAAAGAGGAAGCTCATCACGGTCTCTAGCATGTCTAAGCTAGCACGTCCAATATACTCTGGTACAGTATAGGGTCATCCTGGCATCTAGCATATTTTATGGTATTAGTATACTCTATTACCGTCGGTCATAGAGGTAATTATATACTTTTGTCACCGTTTTTCGGCTTGTGATGAGCAATTACGTCATAGCAGGGAGGGGTAAAGTAGGTATATATGCCGGTAATTTCATACAGAGAGCATCATCAGTCTTCAACACTTTTGCAAATAGGTGTGTTAAGATTAACGATGACCAATAGAAGTATTCAGTCAGAGGTGAGTATGAAATAGTGTGTTCTTTTTCTAAATAGTTTCTATTTTTCGTTATTCCAATTTTTCCATTGGTTTTCCAGCCAACAAACATCGACGATTCAGGCCATGATGAAACGGGTATTTGGGACGATTTAGGTAGCAGACGTACCCCATCAATATTACGAAGGACACCGTACTATAGCTGCCATTCGATGGAAGCCAAACCAAGTCGGGAGGTCTCTAGTACTACATCACAGGTAATTATAAACAATTTAGACTATTATCAGAGGCTCATTTTCATATCTAATAAGGATATGTTTCTTTCAGGGAACAAACACACCAGCCAATGGACCTGAGTCTACCAGAGTAAATTGTATGTCATAGGCTGGACCAATAAATCACGCTATAATTAGGGTCGGAGATCGAGTTTCTCATTCAAGTGTATTAGAGGAGGAACTGCACATACAAGGAGTCGAACACTCCCGTATTGACTGTTTACTTTGTTTAGGACGCAGGATACGATATCCTCCTCAATATGCGTTAAGTCTTATTGTACGTTGATAATGGTATTAAAGGGTTATAAATGATTTTTTATTTTTTATTTAATCCTTTCTAGACTGTTGTGGAGTATGCACGTGCGGCTGCAGCTCGTGGCGTATCGACTGATGCACTACATAAACTAAGACGACTTGTATCGGACCTAGAAGCGGTGTTACGTAAAGACACGTATGAGGATAGTTTCTACGCCGTCGGCGTATGGAGGATTATGATTAGCGATCTGGACAAGCTACTTGAAGAAGGCCGAAGAAGAGTGGCTGTCGCTGAAGCGAAGGCAGTAATGGTCGAGCGAGACCCTCCATACACGGTCGAAAGTGTTACATTTTGTAGCGATACCTATATTTATACTATTCGTGTACAATAATATAAATTATCCAATTTGTACGTATGTTGAAACAGAGAAGTTCAGGAGAGCAGATTGAAGGAGGCGGCTATCGTATAGCGAACTGCTCTGTCTGCTTGGGCAGACCACCATGCACTGTCATCGTGCCCTGCGGTCACGTTTATTGCAACGAGTGTGCTGAAAAGGTGCAGATGTGCCCCATATGTAGGAAACGCGTAGACAGACGCTACCGGCTATATCTGAGTAATTGTTCAAGAATATCATAGTTTAAATATTCGTTAATAAAGTCTTACCTATATATCCAGAGTTTACTGTTGTTATTTACACCTTAAGTACCTATTATGATAAGGTAGGCATCGATAGCTGCTTTAGAGTAACTATTGTGAAGGCTGACTCAAAGGTAGCTTTACCTAAGGTCTGATTCCAGAGAGGCTCTACCTGAGACCTGGCCTCAAGCACGACTCTGCCTAAGGTCCTACTCTAGGCTGGCTTTACCTTGGGCCTACCTCTCGGATACTATGAGATAAACCTTAGTCAATCTACTCATCGGATACTGTTTGTTAAACCCTAGTCAGGCCGTGCATTTTATATTTTGTGTTAACCATTAGAAGGGCTACACAACGGCTACTATGTGTTAACCAAGGCTATGCAGTGGATATTATGTGTTAACTTGTATTTAAACTTCTCATCGGATACGATGTGTTTACCTCTACAAACGGGGCTAGATCAAGTGAACAACGTTCCAACTAAACAACATTGAAAAACGAGCTTACGCGACGTTTAATTAACCAACACACACGATTGTCAAACGAACAACATTTACATGAAGTCCAACTAATCAACAGTCTCAACGTGCAACACACGGATTTGTATCGCCTTGCCACTCTGCAGGCGCTCCCGGCGCTCACAGTCCGATTTGAAATGTGTTACATGTTCTTTTTACGATTACAGTAATCCTTCAAAGCAATAAAATGTATCTTTTTCAATCCTTTATTTATATCGTAACTACAACAGACTGGTTTGAAAGGTTTTTTACATAATGTTCTAGATTTGAGAACGTACTGACCATTAAATAACAAACGAAGAAAGTTCTCGTTTTTTTTTCACGCAATTCTACTATTACTTATACTTGTTAAATATAAATATGGTCAATAACTATATATTAACTAAATTATAACATATAATTACTTAAATAGACCTAATATTAGAGAAGTTATAGAAATGTCTTTTCTAATTATATAAAAGATAATTTCGTAATTAAATTTTAATATTGCCCTTTGTTAGGCATTTATTCAAGTAAACTTGTTTATTTCACTAATTTCCCTTAATACATATATTTGTAAAACATAATTATTGTCAATAACTAATTATCAATTTAAAAACAATATATAATTACTTAAATAGACCTAATATTTGAAAAAGTTATAGAAATTTATTTTTCAATAATATAAAAGTTAATTTACAAATTACATTTTAATATTGTTCATTGTTAGGCATTTATTTAAGTAGAAATTTAAAAAACCTAATTTCTATAAACTAATATGTATCTTTTGCTCAATGCCTTACTTCTTTAGTAACTGGTAATGCAACTGGTTTAAAAGGTTTTTTACAAATTATTTTAGATTTAACAACGTACTAACAATGAGATACAAGCGAAAAAGTCCTCTTTGATTTTATAGAATCACAAACTATTAGTAAATAAGCAATCTCAGTTTCTACCAAGGCATAATACAATATTATTGTAACTAGTGACACTCTTACTGAAACAAAATACAAGGTAGAAGCTGTGTGAGTGGCTCAAATAACTTAATTAACAGAAAAATCTCGTGTGCTAATTTAGTAAAGAAAAAACGCAATTTTCTATAAACTAAAATGCATCTTTTCGTCAATCCGTTACCTCTTTAGTAGCTGGTAATGCAACTGGTTTTAAAGTTTGTTTACAAATTTTTTTTACATTTTATAACGTAGGCTACTAACAATAAAATAACAAGCGAAATGAGTCCTGTTTGATTTTATAAAATCACAAACTAATTTCAAATAAGTAATCTCAGTTTCTACCAAGACCATAATATAATATTATTGTAAATAGTGACACTCTTACTCGAACAAAATTCCAGGTTGAAGCTGTGTGAGTGACTAAAATAACTTAATTAACAAGAAAATCTCGTGTGCTCATTTTGTATGCAAAAGTCATTTGAAAAAAAAACAAATTTTATATCACTAATGTCAGGACTTATGATTAGAAAAAGAAATACAATTCTCTTACAGAATAAAGAGCCACTTGTTTAAACAATATGCTATATTTGTCTTTGCATTAATTTGTTTCCAACTCAAAATAAAATCTTAAGAGTACTCAAACATATGATTCCAATGCTATACCCGTCCTAAAAACATTGACACGTCGTTATTTAAATTGTAGACGTAACCGTTACTAACCATAAGCCGTATCTGTAAATCCATAAGAATATGAAAAAAAATGGTACTCTAGTCATCAATCCCAACATTTTAAATTTTAGATCTTATTTCGTTTAACTGTAGATAAAAGTGTAAACGAAATGGCCTAACCTCTTCGCAAATTTACTTCATAACCGCGATAGCCCATTTTAAAATGTACTTAACACTTCTCATGTCAAGACCTTTACAAATATATTTTTTTCTGGTTTAGGTTCGGCTAAACAGAACAAATTTTGTTCAAATAGCACCAAGGTTATAGTCATGCTTAATGGGTAAACATAAGTTTACCTCATCTGCTTTATCCTCAATAATGGCCCACCTTAATAATATCCAATTATAATGTAAAGAAATCAATCATTGGTAAAGAAATTGATCCGGTAATCTCTATATTTCAATATTAAATACCAATAGCTACTACCTTATTTTAGACACACTTAAGGAACAATACACTAGGATCATTATTTCTGAAAATTTTGTAAAAATAATCTCTACATATTTGTTTCAACCCTTTGTAATTTTCAAGGTAAAAACATATGCGCTGCAAGGAAACGTATAACACTCTATTCAATGTACTTCACCATTTACAAAAACCACTTAACAAGATATGACATTGTTTAGGTTAGGTTTGATAGGTTGGACCTTGACATTTCTACCAAAAAATGCCACCGCCCTGGCCTGTATACTTTACTGCTACTCGCTATTTACCTTTCTTGGACACAATAAATAGCAATAATACTGCCGTAATATCCTATCACCAGCTTATTTTTTTTACCATTTACCTGGGATATAGATATAAGAGTAAACAAAATGGTCAAACCTCTTCACAAATTTAATAATAATTTTTTTAATGGCGTTTGCCTATTTAAAAATGTACTTAAGCATCATGGATACACTTCATGTCGTCAAGACTTTTACAAATATATTCTTATCTTGTTTAGGTTAGACTAAACAGTACGAATTTTGTTCAAATCACACCAAGGTTATAGACATGCTTAATAGGTAAACATAAGTTTACCTCTCATCTGCTGTATCCTCATTAATGGCCCACCTTGAAAATATGCAATTATAATGGTAGCAAAACTCCCAATCATTGGTAAAAAAATTAATCCGGTAATCTCCATATTTCAATAACCAATACCTTATTTGGACACCCTTAAGGAACAATACCCCAGGGTCTTACTTTTGAAAGTTTTGTAAAAATAATCTCTACATATTTGTTTCAACCCTTTGTAATTTTCAAAGTAAAAACATATGCGCTGGAAGGAAACGTACACTATTCAATGTACTTCACAATTCAAAAATAAAAAACACTCAACAAGATATGACATTGTTGAGGTTAGGTTTATGTTGGACCTTGACAGTTCTACCGAAAAATGCCACCGCCCTGACCTGTATACTTTACTGCTACTCGCTATTAACCTTTCTTGGACAAAATAAACAATTGTATAATACTGCCCACCTTCTAACAACCTGACACCAGTTTAATTTTTACCATTTACCTGGGATACAAATATTTTTTATACAGCCATCTTTGGAATAAATTTGGGTCACCTTATTAAAATTCAATGTCAGAGTTCCCACTACAGAAACACCACCTCCCATAATAAATTCTCAACTTTTATGGATGGATATTATAATAATTTAAATGATCTTGAAATGCATTTACTCCCAAACTTGGATATTGTATCTATACACCTTGGATGGATTGCCTAAATTAACTTCATTTTGAAAAACAAACATCAAATTTCAACACTTTATAACCCAAATCAGTTAAAATGCACATTGGACGTAACCTTAGATAAAAGTATAAAATTGTTTATCGCAAGACCATATATGCAAGAATTTTTCCAACAGGGAAATATATTTTTCTATTAATTTCAAGTTAGATGAAGAAATTAATTGCAGAGTGATGTTGCGCAATGGCTAAATCTATGCCTTCAGTTTTTGTTTTTCATGTATTTTATACTTACACCGAACATAATGGGCTACAAAATTAAATAATTTACTTGATGTTGTGGTAAAAAGGTATTTTCTACACTTTAAAACAATTCACTTTGAATGAATGCTATACCATTGACATAGTCATCTTGGGGGGGGGTATACTTGTTTATGGCAATCCCGACCTTAATACAAGTTAATCACTTAAACAATAGTTTAGGACTATTACTATTGATTAATAAGATTCACCAAACATAATGGACTGTAAAATTCAAGAACTCAACTTATACAAGTGTTAAAGAATTAACATAACCTTTAAACCATCCACTCAACAATTGACAAAATTACAACTTTGTGGATGGACTTGCAAATCAATATGTGAATGTTCTTGAAAAAGCATCATGTTGTATCCTCAAATATATAGACTTTGTATCCATACTTGCTAGTAGAAAAACACTTGTTCATGGCGATCCCGACCTTATACAAGTGTTAAAGAATTAACATAACCTTTAAACCATCCACTTAAAAAGCCCCAACAATTGACAAAATTACAACTTTGTGGATGCACTTACAAATCAATATGTGAATGTTCTCGAAAAGCATCTTGTTGTATCCTCCAATATATAGACTTTGTATCCATACTTACAAGAGTAACTTACCTGCAGTTTCTACTGGAAAAAAACAAAAGTTTTAAATAACCTAAGCATTCAAATTTATGCAAATCCCTTTTACATTAAATTCCACATTTAATGTTGTGAAATGTTTGCTTTATAAAAGGTTGCTTTGAAGTAATTTCAAATGTGCCTTGAAATTGATTGTTCAGTCTTAATTTACATTTAAGATGTTCATGTTATAAACATTATATATTAAGACAAATTGCATATTTTACTTATAGGTTATAACAATTTGTTGATAAAGCTGTGCAATATATTACACAAAATTCAACTAAAACTCAATGAAATATTTATTGTCATTATTACTTTAATTTGTAGGTAAATTATACTGTCACAAATATCTTGTTGTAAATAATAACCAAAAATACATTAAATTACAAGCTGGATCCACTGTTTCGTTAAAAATAATTCTCTTAAATCATAAATGATATTTATTCTTAAGACGAACAGGTCACTAGGCTGTTTAACAGTAGCCAGCAATCGGCTGGATCCACTGTTTCGTTAAAAATAATTCTCTTAAATCATAAATGATATTTATTCTTAAGACGAACAGGTCACTAGGCTGTTTAACAGTAGCCAGCAATCGGCTGGATCCACTGCTTCGTTAAAAATTATTCTCTTAAATCATAAATGATATTTTTCTTAAGACGAACAGGTCACTAGGCTGTTTAACAGTAGCCAGCAATCGGCTGGATCCACTGCTTCGTTAAAAATAATTCTCTTAAATCATACATGATATTTATTCTTAAGACGAACAGGTCACTAGGCTGTTTAACAGTAGCCAGCAATCGGCTGGATCCACTGTTTCGTTAAAAATAATTCTCTTAAATCATAAATGATATTTATTCTTAAGACGAACAGGTCACTAGGCTGTTTAACAGTAGCCAGCAATCGGCTGGATCCACTGTTTCGTTAAAAATAATTCTCTTAAATCATAAATGATATTTATTCTTAAGACGAACAGGTCACTAGGCTGTTTAACAGTAGCCAGCAATCGGCTGGATCCACTGCTTCGTTAAAAATTATTCTCTTAAATCATAAATGATATTTATTCTTAAGACGAACAGGTCACTAGGCTGTTTAACAGTAGCCAGCAATCGGCTGGATCCACTGCTTCGTTAAAAATAATTCTCTTAAATCATAAATGATATTTATTCTTAAGACGAACAGGTCACTAGGCTGTTTAACATTAGCCAGCAATCGGCTGGATCCACTGTTTCGTTAAAAATAATTCTCTTAAATCATACATGATATTTATTCGTAAGACGAACAGGTCACTAGGCTGTTTAACAGTAGCCAGCAATCGGCTGGATCCACTGTTTCGTTAAAAATAATTCTCTTAAATCATAAATGATATTTATTCTTAAGACGAACAGGTCACTAGGCTGTTAGCAGTAGCCAGCAATCGGCTGGATCCACTGTTTCATTAAAAATAATTCTCTTAAATCATAAATGATATTTATTCTTAAGACGAACAGGTCACTAGGCTGTTTAACAGTAGCCAGCAATCGGCTGGATCCACTGCTTCGTTAAAAATTATTCTCTTAAATCATAAATGATATTTATTCTTAAGACGAACAGGTCACTAGGCTGTTTAACAGTAGCCAGCAATCGGCTGGATCCACTGCTTCGTTAAAATTTATTCTCTTAATTCATAAATGATATTTATTCTTAATACGAACAGGTCACTAGGCTGTTTAACAGTAGCCAGCAATCGGCTGGATCCACTGTTTCGTTAAAAATAATTCTCTTAAATCATAAATGATATTTATTCTTAAGACGAACAGGTCACTAGGCTGTTTAACAGTAGCCAGCAATCGGCTGGATCCACTGTTTCGTTAAAAATAATTCTCTTAAATCATAAATGATATTTATTCTTAAGACGAACAGGTCACTAGGCTGTTTAACAGTAGCCAGCAATCGGCTGGATCCACTGTTTCGTTAAAAATAATTCTCTTAAATCATAAATGATATTTATTCTTAAGACGAACAGGTCACTAGGCTGTTTAACAGTAGCCAGCAATCGGCTGGATCCACTGCTTCGTTAAAAATTATTCTCTTAAATCATAAATGATATTTATTCTTAAGACGAACAGGTCACTAGGCTGTTTAACAGTAGCCAGCAATCGGCTGGATCCACTGCTTCGTTAAAAATAATTCTCTTAAATCATAAATGATATTTATTCTTAAGACGAACAGGTCACTAGGCTGTTTAACATTAGCCAGCAATCGGCTGGATCCACTGTTTCGTTAAAAATAATTCTCTTAAATCATACATGATATTTATTCGTAAGACGAACAGGTCACTAGGCTGTTTAACAGTAG
The DNA here is from genome assembly GCA_036971475.1 of Prosapia bicincta. Lineage (NCBI taxonomy): Eukaryota > Metazoa > Arthropoda > Insecta > Hemiptera > Cercopidae > Prosapia > Prosapia bicincta. The sequence continues at coordinate 239,815,447 of JBAIZL010000004.1, read as the reverse complement.
CCAGCAATCGGCTGGATCCACTGTTTCGTTAAAAATAATTCTCTTAAATCATAAATGATATTTATTCTTAAGACGAACAGGTCACTAGGCTGTTAGCAGTAGCCAGCAATCGGCTGGATCCACTGTTTCATTAAAAATAATTCTCTTAAATCATAAATGATATTTATTCTTAAGACGAACAGGTCACTAGGCTGTTTAACAGTAGCCAGCAATCGGCTGGATCCACTGTTTCGTTAAAAATAATTCTCTTAAATCATAAATGATATTTATTCTTAAGACGAACAGGTCACTAGGCTGTTTATCAGTAGCCAGCAATCGGCTGGATCCACTGTTTCGTTAAAAATAATTCTCTTAAATCATTACTATTTATTAGGAATATACTGTGGTTGAATTTAATAATAAATACACAAAAACCTCTTAACCACAAACTTTCTTTAATTTACCCTAATGTACATTTCAGTTACAAAGTAACCATCCTCAGAGGGATAACATACAAAGACTGGTATGTCTTTGTATGTTATCCCTCTGAGGATGGTTACTTTGTAACTGAAATGTACATTAGGGTAAATTAAAGAAAGTTTGTGGTTAAGAGGTTTTTGTGTATTTATTACTCTTAAATCATAAATGATATTTATTCCTAAGACGAACAGGTCACTAGGCTGTTTAACAGTAGCCTGCAATCGGCTGGATCCACTGCTTCGTTAAAAATTATTCTCTTAAATCATAAATGATATTTATTCTTAAGACGAACAGGTCACTAGGCTGTTTAACAGTAGCCAGCAATCGGCTGGATCCACTGCTTCGTTAAAAATTATTCTCTTAAATCATAAATGATATTTATTCTTAAGACGAACAGGTCACTAGGCTGTTTAACAGTAGCCAGCAATCGGCTGGATCCACTGTTTCGTTAAAAATAATTCTCTTAAATCATAAATGATATTTATTCTTAAGACGAACAGGTAACTAGGCTGTTTAACAGTAGCCAGCAATCGGCTGGATCCACTGCTTCGTTAAAAATTATTCTCTTAAATCATAAATGATATTTATTCTTAAGACGAACAGGTCACTAGGCTGTTTAACAGTAGCCAGCAATCGGCTGGATCCACTGCTTCGTTAAAAATTATTCTCTTAAATCATAAATGATATTTATTCTTAAGACGAACAGGTCACTAGGCTGTTTAACAGTAGCCAGCAATCGGCTGGATCCATTGTTTCGTTAAAAATAATTCTCTTAAATCATAAATGATATTTATTCTTAAGACGAACAGGTCACTAGGCTGTTTAACAGTAGCCAGCAATCGGCTGGATCCACTGTTTCGTTAAAAATAATTCTCTTAAATCATAAATGATATTTATTCTTAAGACGAACAGGTCACTAGGCTGTTTAACAGTAGCCAGCAATCGGCTGGATCCACTGTTTCGTTAAAAATAATTCTCTTAAATCATAAATGATATTTATTCTTAAGACGAACAGGTCACTAGGCTGTTTAACAGTAGCCAGCAATCGGCTGGATCCACTGTTTCGTTAAAAATAATTCTATTAAATCATAAATGATATTTATTCTTAAGACGAACAGGTCACTAGGCTGTTTAACAGTAGCCAGCAATCGGCTGGATCCACTGCTTCGTTAAAAATTATTCTCTTAAATCATAAATGATATTTATTCTTAAGACGAACAGGTCACTAGGCTGTTTAACAGTAGCCAGCAATCGGCTGGATCCACTGCTTCGTTAAAAATTATTCTCTTAAATCATAAATGATATTTATTCTTAAGACGAACAGGTCACTAGGCTGTTTAACAGTAGCCAGCAATCGGCTGGATCCACTGTTTCGTTTTAAATTTATAAAATACTGTATACCTATATTAAAATATACCTAAAAAGTGTCAAGTCATGTTAGATTTGGTTTTAATTTTATACATTGAAATACAGTTGCATTACAAAGGACTTGTATCATTCCGCGCCTATTCACAACTTCTACATCCGCGCTGAATTTTTACGCTACTTTAAATTGAAAAAAAGTAACTTTCCGAGGTCAATTTTAAAAAAATTCTTGTAGATATCGTCCTATTTAATGATGTCAAACCATTTCCCAAAATATCGTATGGCGCCGAGCTTCTGCATTTTTACCCTGAATTTATTACCCTACTTTAAACTGAAAAAATGTAACTTTCCTACTTCAATAAAAAAAATTCTTTTGGATATCGTCCTATTTGATGGTTTCGATCAATTTTCCAAAATATCGTATGGTGCCGAGCTTATGCACAATAGCCATATATATATATATTTCTCGCTATCCATTAAGTTTCCGTTGCACTGACTTTACAATAGTTATATATCAACTTCATATATATATATACACCCTATAATATGTATTCTTGTGTATTAATAAAGAAATAAAACAATTTTCAAATACAAGAATAATTTATTGAATTTACAATTCAAAGCTTGCTTGTTGGCAAACATTACCAACATCCTCAGGAATACTAGAAATTTTATGTATTGCTGAGGATGTTGGTACTGACGAAAATCTTTGAATTGTAAATTCAATAAATTATTCTTGTATTTGTAAATTGTTTTATGTCTTATATATATATATATATATATATATATATATATATATATATATATATACATCCCGCTATCAATATGGCAGCATTTCATTTTGCAACCATATGGCAGCCACTAGAAAGAGTGGAGTATATATGTTTCTCGTCGTGTATAATTTATTTCTAATAAACATGATACTACTCCATGTACTTTAATTCAATAAAATCTTAAAAATACAAAATTGACTGGAGTACTATCAATACGGCAGCATTTCATTTAGGCATCAATATGGCAGCCAGTGTATATTTTCGTTCAGTCTAATAACAATATGGCAGCCGGTGTGTATATTATTCCCACGCTACTAACGATACGAGAACCAACAGTGTTGCCACTATGGTGCGACTGTTTTACTAGTCAAATGTTTAGATTGTAAGACACTGTGTGTGTAATCACGGTGAAAACATAAACATTAGAATGTCCCTTCTTCATTTCAGCTGGCCAATTATTTACTCAAATCACATAAGTCCTGGTTGTTAGTTTTCATAAACGTGTACAACTATCGAAAGCTGACGAGGATACAAGTGTGTGCCTCTACAGGAGTAGCTAAAGGATCAAATAGGGTAAAATATCAGAACCCAAAAAAAGCTAGGAAATAATCAATTGGGGTGTTGTAAAGGATGCTGAGTCCACTACTGTGAACAAAATTAAACGGGGATGAACGGGTGCGGCTCCCCGCACTATAAAAGGTGATCCTCATCCTCATCATTGGAAGTAGCAAATGATGAATTGGAGTATAAATGTGAGAAGGCAAAACAAAGCTAGAATAAAATCAATCGTAGAGTTTTGGAGGTGGCTGAGTTCAATACCGTATTCCATATTAATCGGGAATGCACGGATGTGGCTCTATGGGAGTAGAAAAGGTGTGAATTGGGGTACAATTGTCAGAAGGCAAAAAAACAATTGACAATGATCATTCGGGTGGGTTTTAATGGTGCTGAGTCTTTCACCGTTATCGAACGTCAATGGGGATACACGGTTGACCCTCTATGGGAGTAGAAAATCATGAATTGGGGTATAATTGTGAGAAAGCAAAAAAAAACTAGAAAATGATCAAACGTAGTGCTTTGGAGGGTGCTGAGTCCAATACCGCCTACAATATTAAACGGGAATGCTCAGTTATTGCTCTACGAGAGTAGGAAATTGGTAAATTGGGGTAATATTCTCAGAAGGCAAAAAAAATATATAAAATGATCACTCGGGAGGGTTTGGAGGGTGCTGTGTCTTGTACCGTTATCGAACGTCAATGGGGATCCACGGGTGATCCTCTATGGGATTAGCAAATGATGAATTGGAGTATAAATGTGAGAAGGCAGAACAAAGCTAGAATACTTTAAAACATAGTGTTTTGGTGGTGGCTGAGTTCAATACCGTATTCCATATTAATCGGGAATGCACGGATGTGGCTCTACGGGAGTAGAAAAGGTGTGAATTGGGGTACAATTGTCAGAAGGCAAAAAAACAATTGACAATGATCATTCGGGTGGGTTTTAATGGTGCTGAGTCTTTCACCGTTATCGAACGTCAATGGGGATACACGGGTGACCCTCTATGGGAGTAGCAAATGATGAATTGGGGTATAATTGTGAGAAAGCAAAAAAAAAACTAGAAAATGATCAAACGTAGTGCTTTGGAGGGTGCTGAGTCCAATACCGCCTACAATATTAAACGGGAATGCTCAGTTGTTGCTCTACGAGAGTAGGAAATTGGTAAATTGGGGTAATATTCTCAGAAGGCAAAAAAAAAATATATATATAGAATGATCACTCGGGAGGTTTTGGAGGGTGCTGTGTCTTGTACCGTTATCGAACGTCAATGGGGATCCACGGGTGATCCTCTATGGGATTAGCAAATGATGAATTGGAGTATAAATGTGAGAAGGCAAAACAAAGCTAGAATACGATAAAACATCGTGTTTTGGTGGTGGCTGAGTTCAATACCGTATTCCATATTAATCGGGAATGCACGGATGTTGCTCTACGGGAGTAGAAAAGGGGTGAATTGGGGTACAATTGTCAGAAGGCAAAAAAACAATTGAGAATGATCATTACGGTGGGTTTTAATGGTGCTGAGTCTTTCACCGTTATCGAACGTCAATGGGGATACACGGGTGACCCTCTATGGGAGTAGCAAATGATGAATTGGAGTATAATTAAGAGAAAGCAAAAACAAACTAGAAAATGATCAAACGTAGTGTTTTGGAGGATGCTGAGTCCAATACCGCCTACAATATTAAACGGGAATGCTCAGTTGTTGCTCTACGAGAGTAGGAAATTGGTAAATTGGGGTAATATTGTCAGAAGGCAAAAAAAAAAATTTAAATGATCACTCGGGAGGCTTTGGAGTGTGCTGTGTCTTGTACCGTTATCGAACGTCAATGGAGATGCACGGGTGATCCTCTATGGGAGTAGCAAATGATGAATTGGAGTATAATTGTGACAAGGCAAAACAAAGCTAGAATATGATAAATCGTAGTGTTTTGGATTGTGCTCAGTAGAATACCGGCTTCAATAGTATACGGTAATGCACGGGTGTGGCTCTACGGGAGTAGAAAGAGTGAATTAGGGTAAATTGTCAGAAGACAATAAAACATTGGAAAATGATCATTTGGGTGAGTTTTAATGGTGCTGAGTCGTTTACCGTAATCGAACGTCAATCTGAATACACGGGTGACCCTCTATGGAAGTAGCAAATGATGAATTGGGGGTATAATTTTGAGAAGGCAAAAAAAAACTAGAAAATGATCATTCGGAGTGTTTTGGAGGGTGCTGATTCCAACACCATCTACAATAATAAACGGGGATACACGGGTGTGGCTCTACGGGAGTAGAAAATTGTTAAATTGGGGTAAAATTGTCAGACGGCAAAAATATATATATAATGATCACTCGGGGGGTTTTAATGGTGCTGAGCCTTTTACCGTTATCGAACGTCAATGGGGATATACGGGTGATCTTCTATGGGATTAGCAAATGATGAATTGGAGTATAGACCTAATTGTGAGAAGGCAAAATAAAAGCTAGAAAAAGATCATTCGTAGCGTTTTTTGAGGGTGCTGAGTCCAATACCGTCTACAATAATAATCGAGGATGCACGGGTGTTTCTCTACGAGGGTAAAAAATTGGTAAATTGGGGTAAATTCTCAGAAGGCAACAACAACAACAAAAAATAGAAAATGATCACGCGAGAAGTTTTGGAGGGTGCTAAGTCCAATACCGTCATTAATATTATACGGGGATGCACGGATGTGACTCTACGGAATTAGAAAAGGGATGAATTGGGGTTAAATTGTCAGAAGGGAAAAAAGAATAGAACATGATCACTCGGGGGGTTTTATTGGTGCTGAGTCTTGTACTGTTACCGAACGTCAATGGGCATACAAGGGCGATCCTCTATGGGAGTAGCAAATGATAAATTTGAGTTTAAATGTGAGAAGGCAAAACAAAGCTAGAAAATGATCAATCGTAGTGTTTTGGAAGGTGCTTAGTCCAATACCGTCTTCAATATTAAACGGGGATACAAAGGTGTGCCTCTACGGGACTAGAAAAAGTATGATTTGGGGTAACATTAGCAGAAGACAAAATAACAAGAAAAAATGATCACTCGGGTGTTTTTAATGTTGTTGTCTTATACAGTTATCGAACGTCAATGTCGATGCACGGGTCATGCTCTATGCTAGTAGCAACTGGTGAATTAGGGTAAAAATTTCAGAAGGTAAAATAAAGGTAGAATATTATGACTTGTAAAGTGAAAGATTCAACCAAATAAGATTTTATTTTGGTATTTTTATCTTTTGGGAGGAATGAACTAGCTGGAGTAAACAGATACTATCAAGAAGTAACTATCATAGTCCCTGTCACAAGATTAAAACTGATAATACTGAATGATGTGGTCATCCTTTCAGAGATCGAAAATAAACATTATACAAACACGTTCATGACGGGTTCGATTCCAGGCGCTAATTGGTCACATGTTACAATGTGAAATTTATACCGCCATTTCTCCATCTACTTTCAACATACAACCACACGGGACGTCTCTTTACAATCAGTTTCGTTTCGGCTACAATAGTACATAGTTGTCATAGAAATTGTCACATTGATTGTTACAATTCTATTATTTGTTGTTATTTTTAATATGAATTAACGAAATGAAACACAACAAATTTATTGTTTTTAATAAAAACAAATGTCCACTAATAAATTTAAACCCTCAATTTAAGTCATTTCTTTATTTAGGTTAGTACACACGGCACTGTCTTATAAAAGGTATTAATCTCTTTTACGTATGTTTGGAAAAAAAGGGAGACACTTGCTAAATCTATGCCTTACGGGTCGCGTTCCTCGTGTCGGTTTCTTCCAGGTCATTGGAAAAAATTAAAATTAATAAATCCACCGCCGCTAAATTGCTATTTTAAAATTTCCCCGCCCCATTGAAGGTGTTCAGTGCTCTGTCGAGTTTTAGAAATAGTTCTCCAGTTCTGTCAGTAAACATAGTGTCATTGTAACAAAAATACGGGAGTGCATGTAGACGATTGTATTGTGAATCAGCAGGTTAGGTGTAGACCGGTATCCATCGATCTTCTGGATTGATTACATGTTTTCAAAACCCTCAATAGGTCTGCAACTAAATGAACGGTTTCATCTTTAACAATATTCAATCTAGATTTCCAGGCGTGCACTGCACGGGATAAGGGATAAAGGCTTTTTTCTTCTGAATTTCCATTTAATTATCAGTGTTAGAGTTAGTACACTAACTTCTCCTATATCCTTACTTTACGAAAATACATTTATTCTCATTTAATTTATTTTATCTCATTGAGCTTTCTGCCACAATTTTTAAATTCTATTTCTTTCGTGTTACAATCTTTTAAGAGTTTTTGCAGTTTAAGAACGATTTTGCAGAATTTTTAGACTAATACATCGAATTTTCTTCAACATTTCTTCTTCAGTGTATTAAAAAAATGAAAATTTCAATAAGTTTTTACTGCTTGTAAAAAAATGATAAAGGATAAGTAAAGGGTTGGCATAAAGTTTATTTACAGTAAGTTTTTAAAGTTGGGCCTATAGTAGAAAAACAACAAATATTGTATCACCTTTACCTCAGGTAGGTAACCAGAAAAATCTACCTATATTGTAGGTAGATTGTAGGTAGAGAAGAAGGCTTTTATTTGGTCGAATCCCATCTAATGTTAATTTCTTGTTCACGTAGGCCCATAGAACACATCTATATTTTATAGGTTCAAACGAGCACAAATTACCATTTTCGGATAAAAAAATTAAACATTGAAATAATAGTATTTCTGTACTTACCAAATGTAACAAAAAAACTGTTTTATTTTTCTGTGAGCATATGCTTTAAAAGGGTGCATATAGTATTCTAACAAGGAGTAAAATTTTCACAAAGATATGACATTTTAGTGCCAATACCAATCAGTATAAACATTTCACCAAGATAAGGGCAAAACATTTCAAGGATTCATGTATCATAGGTGGTTTTGTGCCAATAAAACTAGAGTGCAGTTCAGGCGGTTTAGGCAATGGTAAATATACTTCTTTACTTCTAGATCTCTAAAGAATATAATATTATGTAAGGATATAGTTCTTCCCAATGTATATTGCATTGTAGCTAGGCATTAGGGTGAAAAACGATTTCGTTAAGCAATGTAATACATCTATTTTATTTATCCACCATATTTGATTTGTCATAAGTTATTATAGGTACAATTGTGTTTGAGTAAAGACCTATTTTTTCTAAAAGTTCCTCTTTAACTACATTCATTAAATTTTCCTGGTAGTCGTTGTTGCCAGGTTAAAAAATTTATTTAATTCCTCCCTTAGATATGTTCCTAAAGGATGACATTTCACCTTGATTGTGATGTTACTTTCATCAAGACAGGTTGAATGCACCTGAAAATATATCCGATAAGTTTTAAGTATATTTTAATCTTCTTCTTTAATTCTATCTTTAACCGTATCGCTCCTGGTATCTACAATTTGATTTATTATTATTATGGTGACAAAATTTACAAATATTTTGACGAATATAGCTGAGGAACCAGTCTTCAAAAACTAGCTGTAAAATAGCGTTATGCAGAGTAACATAATGAAATTAGTCACTATGATGGTATTTCTTGTTAAAAAAACAAGACGTAAAAGATAATGACTGTTTTGTAGATTTTTTCTCACTTTAAAAAATCTCTCCGTTCTTCGGTCGACATGTTACATACATTTTTATAGTTAGTATCAGAATGATTTTAGTTAGTTCAGCTGTGTCTGATCTCAAGACAAAGTCTGCTAATACTCAATCACTTCTCAAAACTGTCTCCTTTGTTTATATATTTTACGAATCCTACTACTAGCAATACCAGTTAATAAATAACTCCTAATTACAAACTTAATATTTAAATTTGAATACTCTCTATTTTTCGTTGATAGAAAATTACTTCAGTTAAGCAACCCTAACCAAGAGCTTATAAAACGTTTTGTAGTCAATCTTTAGACGTTGATAATCATAAATATTTACTACCGATGATCACGGTAATTTTTCACTATACTTCATATTTACTGATAATCTCGTTTTATTTTTATGGTAGGCGAACAAAAAGACTATCTACTATCAAAACATTGGGCGTACTGATAAAGATTACAACGGGCATCGGCTTTTTTTAGCTATAATTGCCGACACTTAGTATGGTATTTATATCGTATGGTATCCCCGCAAGCAAGAATCAGTACAGTAGTTTTGAAGAGCCAAGCAACATTAATTTATGTATGTACTGTAATCAATAAAGCTACTTATTTTGTGCATTCTTAATTATAGTATTAGGGTTCATTAAAACTCCTGTTTTTTCTACTGGAAGCTATTTCCGTGTAATCCAAGTTTTCGGTAATCCGACGGTGTCTCGGTCCCATCTACCTCGAATTATCCACTACTGTATTTGTTTCCGTACCAATGATCACCGTACTTGAAACAGTTTTTCATGCAACTCTAAAGTGAGTGAATATCTCATAGACATTAAAGTTACTCTTGGTACTAGAATATCGAGGATAAACATAATAGATTTATTACACTGCTTATCGAAAACGTTTTGATTCCTAGCTACACTGCAATATACATTGGGAAGAACTATATCCTGACATATAATCTTCAGAGATGTAGAAATAAAGAATTTTAAATATTTACCATTGCTTAAACCGCCTGAACTGCTCTCTAGTTTAATTGACATATTAACACCTATGATACATGTATCCTTAAATAAGTACTTAAAATGTTTTGCTCTTATGGTCATAGAATGTGTGTATATATCCACGTGTTCTATCTTTGTTACACTATTTATATTTTTCAAACTATTTTTAAATATTTTGGATGAAAAAAATATATATAATGTTATTATTGATAGAAATTATGTTGTATGGCCTATAAATAACACTAGTTCTTTAATACCTTGGTCATTCATTTGGAAGAGTTGAGATATTGTTGCCAAGTGTTTCATTAGAGTCCTCGATGTAAGTACTTCAGGAATTTGTAAACATGCTATTTTAGCATGCTTTCGTAAAACTTTATAAACAATTATGGGGTTACTGGTATTTGTGTTTGCAAACACGCAAGTGTTATCGTCAAGAACGGAATTATTTCTTGAACTTATTAGCATATAAATATAAAATAATAATATAAAAAAATCTCATAAAAATTGACACTCGGTAGTTTTTGAGACTGTACCACTCCCCTTATATTACATCTGTCAATTCCTTTGAACATAACTGTTGTTTCGCTGGAAAGGACATACAGCTGTGGATTCGCGACCTTATCTTGGAGAGAACTATGCTAAGTATTTACAGACACAATTGTAATATGTAAACATAAACAGCCGACACTCCAAAAGCCATTCTGACGTGTTTGTTTACTTGATGGCACACCAAACTTATCTTAATGTTCCGGTCAATGCATCTCAAACTTTTCCCTTGGGGCTCTTACATAATATAGGATCGATTAAGTATTTATTTTTTAACTTAACTTGCTTTTCAAATTAATTGTCGTAGCATCTCTATCCGATTTTAATAATCTAAAAGTGACTATTTGCTGTATATTGTTACAATTTGGTAACATTGCAAACATGTTAACACTAGTCTGCAACACATGTATTAACAGATGTAACACTTAATATGGCCTACGCCATATATATTCACTAAATGTTAATACCAATCTATTCAAAAAACATATTAATAAAATAAAACATAGACTCCCAGCGGTTAAAGTCGAGGATATAAACAAATGTTTCCGTCTTTATACGACCATTTTGACGTTGGGAGAATACCATACATTTACGTTTACACCGTATGTAAATGAGAGAAAGGGATGGAAAAGATAGAATGCAGAAAGTCAGTTTTTCGGGCCTTCGTCCACGAGAGTAGCGCGAGCCTTTATCTTTGTTTGGCTTGGACCTATGTTTGTTTACACCAGACAGCCTGATATCGTAATATAAACTGACAACACTCGCACAGATGTCATTTAGGTTCTTGTATACAATACAGAGATTAACGAAAAATAGTTCAGTATTTATTAACTACTACTTCAACTACCGTCCTTCAATTTCTGTCACAATACTACTGCCGTTGTAGCTCACAGGCACGAAATGTCTAAGTGTGATTTATTGTGTGGTTTAACAATTTATCTTGCATTTACTTTATAGAAATTGTTTTTGAATATTCTGATTGCCTGTGCCTAGTAGGGTAAACGTAGTTTTATGAGATCAGTTATATAATATTTACTAATTGAAAACTGTAGTAAATAAAACCTACAGATTTTAGCGCAGTTTAGTTAAAAAGACTTATAATCGCACGATAATTAACATACACTAATTATTACTTGTTCATTGATTGTACACACTTAACTTTATATACAAGATATCATTTGACACATTATAAGCTTTATTTATGGAAACTGGCATTAGAAATAATAACTCAATTTTGACAGCAGTATTTTCACAGCGGCTCAGAACATTCTAGACATATTGGCTGTACAAAGACATCTTACAAAGTGTAACTAGTCTTTCTATTTTTAGTTGCTGGACAAATTCTACATTGCTTAAAACAATTTATTTATACAAATAGAAAAATGTGTAAATTTCTGGAGGTTGCAGTTTTTTAAAAATCATTTTCATCTTCTGATGCACTTCGTTGAGAGTCGGTATCATGATCGAAAAAGTACCGAAGAGGAGTACTTTCGCTCATGATACCGAATTTCAGATCAACCATCCTTCTTTTAGAAGAACCCTGACCTTTTGCTCAATTACTTCTTCACTCTGTTGCACAATTCCCCTATTCTCTTTGATGCCTTCTAAAAGTTGGTCATTAGATACAGCACCTGAATCACTGTCTTCTTCGGCTAATGCTGATGATCAGGCACGATGACGGTAGTTAAAGATTTAGCTTGGAATTTGTAGTTATTGGCATAATAGATTTTCTGGATATATAAGCTGATAAAGATAAGTCGATGAAATGATGTGGGTCAACAAATTCTCTTTGTCGTTTATTCTAAGTTGTATGAAGGTTGAACAAATATAAGGTCTACTTATTTATATTTTTTTTTAATTTACGGTTATAGTAGAATTTTTTTTATTTACGGATGGTTGAAAAGTCATTCCGCTGCCCCCGCTAACGATACCATCCTTTTTAAAAGAACAAAAGAAAATAACACAAAAAGAGATGAAAATTAATTACCCGAATTAGATATCTAAATAGTCTAAGTATAATTGGAAAGAAAATATATGACAATTAGGTAGACAAAATACATTTTAAAAAAATTAAATAAAAAATTTAATTTTTATAAAATTATCAATTTGAGACAAACGGTTAACTTTTTAAGTTGAATCTTTCAAGCATACAGTCTTTAAAATTCTTAAAGCACATGGGCAGGCTGCATTGAAACACTGCTTCAAATTATAAAGATTAGTTTGACAGACATGACGTAAACAAACGTGCTAGAACTGCTATCGGAGTGCCGCCTGTTTATGTTTTCATATCACAAACATTTCTGTAAATAGTTGTAGCATAACCTCTGTCCAAGACAAGGTCGCGAACCCGACTCTTTCTGTAGGTAATGTTGCATAGTTGGAAACATGCCAATTTCGGGCGATTTATTGTCAATGGGATATATACCCCAAATCACCCCTTGGTGATTCCTGACGAATCACCACCCCGTACATCCCCGACGAATTTTGATGAGAAGGGACTAGGACCTTCGAAAATCTTAGAATGCGCTTTTTTGGGCAATATTTTAGATTCTGACAAGTTTTACCTCAATTCACCCACAGCGACACCCGCAGTCCCTTCCCGGATTGTGCATGGCCAACTTCGGTGCTAGGATTAGACTCAGCATTATTAAAAACCCCGAGTGATCAGTTTATAACGATCTCTTAGCCTCTGATCTTTTTACCCCAATTCTCCCTTTGCTACTCCCGTAGAGCCCACACCCGTCCAGCCCTGGCGTCTTTCGATGACGGTATTGAATTCAGCATCCTCAAAAGCCCTAAGGCAGTTATTTATCTGAAAATTTCACCCCAAATTATCCCTTTGGTTCTTGTGTAGAACCATCGCAGTACATATCCGGCGACGTCATTCAATTCAGCCTCCTCAAAAACCCCCCGGTGGTAAACTTCAAGCAAATTTTTGACTTTTGACATTTTTACCCCAAAACATCCCTTTGGCACTCACGTAGAGTCACATACGTCCATCCCCGGTGACCTTCGAGGACGCCATTGAGTTCAGCACGCCCGTCTAGATGACGTCATTGAATTTAGCATCCTCAGAAACCCCCGAACGGCTTTTTCCCGCGATTCTTAGGCACCTGACATTTTGACCCTAATTCAACCCCTTTGGAGCATGGGTTTAGCCTCACCAGTACATCCCCGGAGACTTTCGATGACGGCATTGAATTCAGCACCCTCAAAAACCTCCGAGCGGATATTTTCCTGGGATTTTTTGGCTTGTGACATTTTCACCCCAATTCACACCTTTGGTACTAGCGTGGAATCACACCAATGCATAGCCGGTGACGGCATTGAATTCTGCCTCATCATATATCCCCGTGTTGTTATTTTCTAGTAATTTTTTGACTTTTGACATTTCTACCCCAAATCATCCCTTTGGCCCTCACGTAGAGTATCATCTGTCCATCCCCGGTGACTTTCGATGCCGGAATTGAATTCAGCATCCTCAGAAACCCCCGAGTGGTTATGTTCCAGCGATTTTTTGACTTTTGACTTTTTCACCTCAATTCACCCCTTTGGTACTCGCGTGGAATCACATCAGTGTATCCCCGGCGACTTTCGGTGACGACTATAAATTCCGCCTTACCAAAAACACCCGAGTGAATATTTTCTACTTATTTTTTTACTTTTGACTTTTTTACCCCAAATCATCCCTTTGGTACTTACGTAGAGTCACATCCGGTCCATCCCCGGTGACTCTAGATAACGCAATTGAATTTAGCATCCCCAAAACCCCCCGAACGGTAATTATCCCGCGATTCTTAGGAATCTGACATTTTTACCCTAATTCAACCCCTTTGGTACATGGGTTTAGCCTCACAAGTACATCCCCGGAGACTTCCGATGACGGCATTGAATTCAGCATCCTCGAAAACCCCCGAGCGGATATTTTTCAGCGATTTTTTGACATCTGACATTCTCACCCCAATTCACCCATTTGGTACTCTCGTGGAACCACACCAATGCATTCCTGGTGACATTCGGTGACGGCATTGAATTCCGCCTCATCAAAATTCCCCGAGTTGTTATTTTCTAGTAATTTTTTGACTTTTGATATTTCTACCCCAAATCATCCCCTTGGCACTCACGTAGAGTATCATCTGTCCATCCCCGGTGACTTTCGATGGCGGAATTGAATTCAGCATCCTCAAAAACCCCCGAGTGGTTATGTTTCAGAGATTTTTTAACTTTTTACTTTTTCACCCCAATTCTCCCCTTTGGTACTCGCGTGGAACCACATCAGTGCATCCCCGGCGACTTTCGGTGACGACATTGAATTCAGCATCCTCGAAAACCCCCGAGCGGATATTTTTGCGATTTTCTGACTTCTGACATTCTCACCCCAATTCACCCCTTTGGTACTCTCGCGGAACCACACCAATACATTCCCGGTGACATTCGGTGACGGCATTGAATTCTGCTTCATCAAAATTCCCCGAGTTGTTATTTTCTAGTAATTTTTTGACTTTTGACATTTCTACCCCAAATCATCCCTTTGGCACTCATGTAGAATATCATCTGTCCATCCACGGTGACTTTCGATGGCGGAATTGAATTCAGCATCCTCAAAAACCCCCCGAGTGGTTATGTTCCAGAGATTTTTTAACTTTTGACTTTTTCACCCCAATTCACCCCTTTGGTACTCATGTAGAACCACATCAGTGCATCCCCGGCGACTTTCGGTGACGACATTGAATTCCGCCTTACCAAAAACCCCCGAGTGGTTATTTTCTAGTTATTTTATGACTTTTGACTTTTTTACCCCAAATCATCCCTTTGGTACTTACGTAGAGTTACATCCGGTTCATCCCCGGTGACTCTAGATGACGCCATTGAATTTAGCATCCTCAAAAATCCCCCGAACGGTCAATATCCCGCGATACTTAGGCATCTGACATTTTTACCCTAATTCAACCCCTTTGGTACATGGGTTTAGCCTCACCAGTACATCCCCGGAGACTTCCGATGACGGCATTGAATTCAGCATACTCAAAAACCCCCGAGTGGTCACTTTCCAGCGATTCTTCGTCCAATTCAAATATATACATTACGTAGTACGATTGATATCTATGTGGATGCCAGCAATGTTGCCAAGTTTGTGGCTGCCATAATGTTAGGGAATGGTTGAAATATACAGTAAATTTATATACATGAAGCGACCATGCTGCCCCTGGCGGAAATGTTACAAACTTGTGATATACAAATCCCGTTCACTTTGCTATCAATACGAGTACCGTTTGGTTATTACAAATTATTTTTAAAAAATTCAGAACGACCATAGAACTTCGAAATACAGGATAACTCCAATAAAACACCTCTTTTTACACTTATTGACATCATTTTTATTTCGATTATTGTCAAAGGGTGTTACATTATCATGGATTACTATGTGGCAGCCGTATACGGCTGCCACAAGTACCCGGCTGCCAGTTTGAATGCAAAATGACCAATGTATGGTCTCCGTATTGTTAGCAGGCTGTATATATATATATATATATATATATATATATATATATACAATGTGTCTGTTATACAAATCAGAATGTTTTTCATGGTCTGCATTCTGGAATTCATGATCTCAAATAAAGAATTATTGTGACTGTATAGATAATTAATATGTAACAGAAAAACACCACTTAACTATAACCACCACATATTTCCACGCACACAAGCCTTACTGAATAATAGAACTTAGAAAATCACTTTAGAGAACACTAAGCACAAAATTCCACACACAACACAAGAAATATTGCATTTAACATTTGCACATCCTTCATTTGTAACTGTCCTAAAGACCATTAAACTTAGTGCACAATATAACGCAATTGTTTACGTTCCTAAACCAGGCCTTTATTTGCATGAAACATGTAAAAAGGCTATTTTCATTGAAATTATTTTGTTTTGCCTAGAAACATTATTTTTTCTTAAATTAAACTTGGGTAAAATTTTCAGCGCGGATGTAGAAGTTGTGAATTGGCGCGGAGTGATACAAATGTTTTGTAACGTCACAGTGCTGCGCATAAGGTTGTACTCATCGGCCCCGGTACATCATGCAAAAATAGCCTTTCTACATGTTTTGGAATGTTTCATGCAAATATATGCCCGGTTTAGGAATGTAAACAAGTACCCAATATAAGTGTGAGAGTGGAGTGATGCTAGCATTAGGGAAAGTCTATTTTCATGTTGACCACTGTATTACTATACTTGCAATCAGCTGCTATTGTGCATTAATTACATCGTGGATTTAATAAATTTACTTATTTTAAGAGTATGAAGTACGAAATTATCCAAAATATCGTAGGTGTCCTCGTTTGTAAACATTTACCAATAGAACTTAAGAAATCACTCATAAACACACAATTCCACGCACAAAACAAGAAATATTGCATAGAACATGTGCACATCCTTCATTTGTAACTGGTCTGATAACAATTAAACCTATCGCACTATTGATTTTAGTCATAAAATATCAAAACAGAAAGTATTGCACCGAACGTTAACACAACATTTTACAACAGATATTAGTAACATAACTTCTTCCTGTAAATAGACAGCGTCGTGGTCCATCGAAAGTCCTGAAACAAAATAATAGCATACTGTAAAAGTTTATATATGTAACCTTATTTTATTACATAACACGTAGGCTATATTCTGGTAATTATTAAGATCAGCAACTACCGCTCTGGATACTCTGTATATATATTTCAATATATAAAGCCTATATATTAATTTTGAAAAATAAATGGGTTGAAATGCAGTACTCCGGCACTATACGATATTTTGGAAAATTGTTGAAAACCACCAAATTAGACGATATCCACAAGAATTTTTTTAAAATTGAAGTAGGAAAGTTACTTTTTTTCAATTTAAAGTAGGGTAATAAATTCAGCGCAGATGTAGAAGTTGTGAATAGGCGCGGAGTGATACTTACGTCACAGTGCTGCGCATAAGGTTGTACGCATTGTCCGCGGTACGTCACGCAACCTTACATGTGTACATATTTGAGAAACAACTTCTCCAGTTAGGATAGATTTCGTTTTAAATTTATACAATACTGTATACGTATATTAAAATGTACCGAAAAAGTGTCAGGTTAGGTTTGGTTTTAATTTTATACATTGAAATGCAGTTGTAACATCACGAAGCATTTGTATCATTCTGCGCTTATTCACAACTTCTACATCCGCGCTGAATATTTTACGCTACTTTAAATTGAAAAAAAAGTAACTTTCCGAGGTCAATTTTAAAAAAATCTTGTGGATATCGTCCTATTTGGTGGTGTTAAACCATTTCCCAAAATATCGTATGGCACCGAGCTTCTGCATTTTTACCAATAAATGTTAGTTTAGGTTGATGTTTTTTGAAGTATTTTTTAAGAAATCGGCATCAGCGACAGAAAATAATGTTCGTGTTTAGGCCGTAGAAATACATGAGAAAATTAAAATATAACGAAAATAGCGGTAGCCGCTATCGTAGGTGCTCCATAAAGTACACAATTACAAAAGAAAGTACTGATTTAGTATTCGGTTATTTTGCAAACATTAAAAAGTAAATAATTACATTCTACACATAATTGATATTGGCCAAAGTAATTATATATATATATACTTACAAAGCATTAAATAATTTATTAAATTTCAGTCCTGTGTAACAGCTTTTTTATGGTGATTAAATTTTTTCCAATGGGTAAGAGAAATTATCTTGCTTACTGGCCTCCTATTGTTTAGTGCTATATCCGAGGTAGTGTGATATAGTCTAGCCATTATCCTATTTAATAACAAACAAAATATAGAAATAGATTATAATATAAAAGTAAATTATAATAGCCTAA
This sequence comes from Prosapia bicincta, assembly GCA_036971475.1. Taxonomy (NCBI): domain Eukaryota; kingdom Metazoa; phylum Arthropoda; class Insecta; order Hemiptera; family Cercopidae; genus Prosapia; species Prosapia bicincta. The sequence continues at coordinate 239,797,238 of JBAIZL010000004.1, read as the reverse complement.
CCTATTGTTACAATGGAATGTGATTGCCAAATATAAAATATAACAAAACAGGAGATGAGTTAAAAATCATAAAAAAATTATTAGTTTTAAGAAAAATTAGTTAAAGATATGAAAGAAGACCTAATAATCTATAAATAAAATTAGAATTTAGGCACCACAAAACACAAAAGTATTTACTTACCTCAAAGTGTGTCGATAACCTATTTCTCGTTACATTCAGTTTTGGCAACAAATTAAATATCATAGATGTAGTTTCACTTCTAACATTTAAGGATAAAAACTCGTACAAGGAAAGAAATCGTACAAAGTTAAATGTAAAATTAAATAATTATGTATTGCCTCATGGTAAAAGATCAATTGTGAAAGGAAACCAGCATTGCGTTACCAAGTTTCCGTTAAAATAAACGGTGAATATATTACTAAGGCTTTCAGAACCATATTGCCAGTTTTCAAGATTTTTCAAATACTTTTTAAAATATAAAACAATATTTTCCTTTTCTGTTTCATTTCAATGGTAATTGTGTGAATAAAATGCAACAAAAATTATTCCAATCGGTTGACTAAATTTTGAGTTTTTTCAGCTTTTAGTTGCGAACTTTTAATTTAGTAAATTTGTTAAAACTTACTTAGACAGAACGTTTTCGATCGCTGTGTATTTCAATCACATTCTAATTTATATATACCGTTTTTTTCATGCATATTAATAATATTATTATTATTCATTATATTTATTAATTTATGATTAGTATTATATGATTAGTATTTGTTGATCTTTTGTTATATTGTAAAATTTAATGTACTTGTAACACACAGTGTCCTAATATTTTGATAACTAATATGTTTAGGTCATGCCCCTGCTCTAAGCAGAAATAGAGGAACCCCTGAGGAGAGCATGCACACCGCACAACCACAGGTGATTTGATTAAAGAAATATAGATACACATTTATGGTGTAGGTACAGGAGTGTCACAGTATTCTAAACGGAATGTGAGATATGAAAGATGAGTTTAGTTGTGCGACCTATAAATTGTATATGTATTTTTACACAAAATCACTATAAACACAATCCAGAAGTTTTAAAACTGTTAAACTATTCATACAAGTTAATATTGATATGAGTAGATAATAAAAATAAACAAGTAACCATTTTGCTTTTAGAATATTGGTAGCGACATTTACTTGTGATTCGTGTTACTTTACGGCATGTATTATAAATGTTTAATAACTAATTTATTCTATATTATTTCTGTTTAGATAATCAATGCACCCTTAGTGCCGCAGACAAATGACACTGCACAGATTGAGCGCCCTATCGGAAATGGTAAGGAATTATTGGACGTTGGATGGTTGAATTTTAAATTATCATTTTAAACTCTTACTAAAATGAGTAAATAGATGTACAATAATGAGAAATTGAGTTACTGAATTTTTTAATGTAATTCTTGAATAACTTAGTGGATACTTTTGAACTTGCAGACTTGTTTCGAAATAATTATTTCATTGACCAACATGACCTGCTACTGTCTCGGTTTAGTTTTTAAGCAGTATGTCTGCGATATAATGGAATAAGGTTGTACATTGAAAATGAGTTTGGTAGTTAAAGATATGTTGCTTTTATTGTGTGATGCTTGAATGTTTAGCATTTGTTGGCCAGATTTAAGGAATCATTAAATTTATTTGTTTTCACCTTGATTAACTAGAAATATTTTTTTTTAAAGTGTAACGAAATTTATATTTATGTTTCAGTTGAAGATGATCCACTTCATGAAACCTACAAAAACTACAGGTTCACTCCTGTAGTTTTAAACCCGGATCAATGGTGGCCGTTAAAATTTATTGATATTCAAAAGGAGGAGCTGATGGCTGGTTTGGCTCTAGCTACTGAGGCCACAGTGGAGTGGAATACCAATTCCAACTGCCCACCCTGCACTATTTGCTTGGTAAATGAAGCAAGCAGGTTGTGCAGTCCATGTGGCCACATGAGCTTTTGCCGGCCATGTCTGGTAACTTTTTTGAATACCAATAAATATTTTATGGCCACGGATGCAAGTGGTGAGGTATTTACCACCACTGTTAGGGAGCCACTGCAGTGTCCAAACTGTCGCGGCATTATTGGGAACATTATATATTGCTATTTAAATTAATAACATATATAATAATAATATATATAATATATATATATATATATATATATATATATATATATATATATATATAGTCATGTATTTTTTTCACATGCACAGTTCAAAATTTTATATAACACATATTTTATGTAATGTAACATTTATAAATACAGTTCACACATTGTTACTAAACTTTCCATCCATACTTTTCTATTTGATCAGAATATTTTGCCATATAAACATTGTAATTGTTTAAAGTAGAAATCAAAAGATACTCTCTAAATTTTTAATTTTAACGTTGTTTTAACTTTCAACTTGAGCTACTAGTCTACATATTAATATGTAGAGGTTTTACTTCGTAAAAGGAACGATTGTTACACGTGTCAGCAAATAAGGCCTTAAGTATTCACTTATTTAAGTATTATTTAATTTTAATTATATAACATTAAAAATTGTATCAACCCTTTAGTAATATGTAGTATCTCCCCTCAGCAAATAAGATGTTCCAATTGATTGTCAGGTTTTAAACGAAAACTTCCTAAATCTTCTTGGGTCCCTGTTTATGTTATAGTTGTAATTCCATTCTGTTTTTTACCATATTATTAATGTATGTAATTGAGTATTAATATATATTTATTGCATGTTGTAAATATTTTGTGTATCTATATATAAGATTTGATAAATCAATGTTTTGGAAAAAAACAGCTGTTGGTTCTAGACAATCAAACATATGGGACAAATGAAACATTTATTTCTTGAAAAACTACATATGTAAATATTCTATGCTACTTTACTAGAGTAAACAACTCAACAGTGAACATTACATTACAATATTATTTCTATAAGGTTTCATTGTGCTATCTCTTCAGCATTTTGCTTTTATTATGTTACGATGTTGCATTTTTCATATTATGTATAAATTCAATTAACTTTTGATGATATTAAAAGTTAAATAGAATAACTGAAAAAAATGTAAAAAAAATACTGTATAACCAAAATATTAGTTCAGGCTCATATTTTTAATAAATTTAATAATTACTTTTTAAAATATTGGCAAAAACAAGCAAGCAATTTATTTACAGAAATAACCTTATCACTGAAAGGTAAATCTTGACTATTTGAACTACTGCACATGTTTAATACAATTTTATAATTAAAAAAAAGTTCTTACTAAAAGCATTTCTCCATTGTTAGCTTCGTAGAGTATGTGTCTACTTTACGTTAAGAAACTATTTTCTTGTCTAGTTAAACTTATCTTGAGTAATATACTTGTTTTTCAAAAGCTTAATTGTTTTGTAATGGGTTAGAAGAGGTTAGGATGGAAAAAGTTAGTAAGTTTTCTAACAAACACTAACTGCTATTTAAGCAAATGAATTGCCTAATTCTAATAAAGTATGTGTCTACTTCACGTTAAGAAACTATTTTCTTGTCTAGTTAAACTTATCTTGAGTGATATACTTGTTTTTCAAAAGCTTAATTGTTTTGTAATGGGTAAGAAGAGGTTAGGATGTAAAAAGCTAATTACTTTTCTAACAAACACTAACTGTTATTGAAGCAAATGAATTGCCTAATTCTAATAAAGTATGTGTCTACTTCACGTAGAGAAACTATTTTTTGGTCTAGTTAAATTTATCTTAAGTGATGTATTTGTTTTTGAAAAGATTGTTTTGTAATGGGTTAGAAGAGGTTAGGATGTAAAAAGTTAATTACTTTTCTAACAAACACTAACTGTTATTGAGGCAAATGAATTGCCTAATTCTAATAAGGTATGTGTCTACTACACGTTGATTGATTTAAGTTATGGTTTTAAAAATCAATTTTTAAATTTAAAGCGTTAAAGTTATATGTTGATGAAGTCAAGTTTTAAAAGTTCCATTGTCTAATTTTATGTACAAGAGTTTAAATCAAATGTTCAAGATTTGCAAAATCACATAAAAGGATTGCTTATTTCAAAGGGTTTGAAAAAGGTATTGTCAAAGTAAGAGAGTTTCTTAAATGTGATATAATGAAATTACAATTTCCAGTTAATATAACAACAAATTATTTTTCTTATAACTTTTGATGTTAGTATAAATTCAGCGAGAAGTTTACTTACATTTTATATTTTCAAAATATTAATTGTTTTTTAAATAGGATAAGATTGTTTATTGATATAACTTATGTTTTAAAATATCAATTTTTTAATTAAAAGGGTAAATGTTTTAGTGATATAACTTATGCCTTTCAAAAGTTCAGTTGTTCGTTAAAAAGGGGTACAATTGTTTATTGATATAACTTATGATTTTGAAATAGTAATTGTTTATTTTAAAGGGGGTAGAATTGTTTATTGATATAGCTAATGTTTTTGAAAATACTCATTATTTAAAAAGGGGAAAATTATCTATTAATATGGCTAATGTTTTTCAAAATATTAATTATTTAAAGAGGTAAATTGCTTAATGATATAACTTGTGTTTTTCAAAATATGAATCTTAGCCACGACACAGCTTCAACCTTGAATTTTGTCCTAGTAAGAGTGTCACTATTTACAATAATATTATATTATGGTCTTGGTAGAAACTGAGATTACTTATTTGAAATTAGTTTGTGATTTTATAAAATCAAAGAGGACTCATTTTGCTATAAATAAATAAATGCCTAACAAAGAACAATATTAAAATTTAATTTGAAAATAATCTTTTATATTATTGGAAAATAATTTTCTATAACTTATTCTAATATTAGTGCTATTTAAGTAATTATAATAATTAGTTATTAATTACCTTTATATTATTTGAAAATTGAATTTAAATTTGTAATATAATTTTTTATAACTTATATACTACTTTGTAAAAAATAAACAT